>JBBPTV010000261.1:0-30214 GCA_038094275.1 Tubosaeta brunneosetosa | reverse complement strand
AGGCCAAATCCAGGTTATCATTTCCGCTGCGGATGATGTCCACATGACTCTAGCCGTGCTTCTCTTTTTTGTCTCACGGTGCCGCTACCTGGGGAATAGATTTGGGTCCAGGATTCCCATCTGCTTCAATCGGTACGACTGATAGGCTTCTAAATTGCAGCTAAAATATTCCGAATAGGATCCTATCTAGTGCCAACCACGCATTGCCCCCGGTGACGCTAAAGCTTCCAATGTGAATATGCTTGGCACATTGTAGGCCGTTCCGGATTTACACGGGCGCGGCAGATTGTTCTCGATTAGAATGGCCTCCTAAATATGGGATGGCCTTTTCTTGGACTTGTAAGTACATATTGCATCGAATACGAAAGGAGTTCTTGATTGCAAACATAACGTCACCTTTAACCTTGCCCTGTTCAGCGATTTTGATGACCAGGTACGGCCAACTATATCCTCAGCTTATCAACATTTTCACAGATAACTGCGGCACCTAAGACAAATATGTAGTAGCTTGTCTGGATTACTCATGGTGTATGTTATCTTGCACTTCGTCTGATTCATCGCATGAATACGGTGCCAGTGCCCGATAGACAACCGAACGGGAACTCAGACTTCGTTACTGCCTCGCATCTGCCCTCTGCTCACTACCCTTTCCGTGCCTTTCCCATGGTCAATTAAATCACTTGATCCTGATTTTCCATTCGACGTTGGGATCTCCACCCGCGCGAGCGGTTGAAAGGCGGCGTCCCCAATGAGCGAAGAAGCCTCAACCGCGACAACGTAGTCTGTACACCGGGCAGCCTCTCGCACGCCATTTAAATTGGATTGCATTCGTGCCATTCATGCCATATTGTGTGCGTTGGGAGAATGCGTCCTGGACAGTGTCCGCAAATGCACTGGAATCGCTTCGGGGTCGAATTCTCCTGACATCAACGTGACTCCCACGTTGAATTTGACCGTCGAGGGCTGTAATTTCAGGGTATCCTTGTCCCATGCTCGTCCGGCGATCACCCGAAGGATCAACATCTGGGGTGATATGCACTATGATATGTCACGCTTAGCCAGTCCGCGATCAAGACGAGACGACGTACCATCATCAATATATACACGCTGGCGAACGCGATCGACGTCGAGCTAGCCATTCCCAAGGACACTATAAACGCGATTCCAGAGATTGTACATGGGAGCACGGATTCGACGATGACTGCCGCGACAGAAAAATAGAATGTTGCATATTCGTTTCCAAGGTACTCTCGGACTACCCTGCCGTGTCGCACTAAACGATAGCATATCATGGCCGTCAAGGTTGCATTGAGGAACACTGAGACTGTGAAATATGCAAAACCAAGCTGGGACGCGACCCCGGTGAAGAAGTCGCCCCCTGGCGAACTGGACAGCCAATCGACCAAGAATCCCAGGACTAAGTGCACATGGAATGAAATATATGACGATAGTCGATATCAATTACTTACCAAGGGTGGCCACCCATAGACTGATGGGGACGACGACGGCCCAATAGCTGTTCCATACAATTCGACAGCGGTGGATCTGCAATGACCATGTACAGTGAGCGCCATACATCATGATATATGTCTTACCATGAGTGCGTCTGTCATGAGCTGAAGGACGAAGACCGATGTCGTCCCCCAATTCATGTACCAATCTGAGACGTTTTGCTTCCAGTACGCGTCAGGTCCACCCGGAAACTGAGCGTTCAATAACCACATTTGTTCTCCAAATACTGCTTGAGTGACTACCCAAACCGTGACTAAGAATACCATCATAGTGCTGAAGAATGCGTAAAACAAGTTGGATTTCTTGGGTACCCCGTCGCGGGTCAGCAAGATGCGTATTGTCTTGAAGTAAAGAAGTAATTCGACGCCTGCGTGGACGAGCCTGCATAAGGATTATCTGAGAATACTGGTGATCACGAGACTCACCGTATAGGATGTCCTCTAAGTTTATCCCAATGTAGACCGAATTTTGGAATACACTTCCATTGGACATGGAATCCGAGGACGATGTGATCATGGTAACAAAGGGGAAGGAGGGAATCCGTCCGTTGACTTTATATCCCGCGGGGCATCCTTGGCCCTCCCTGGAAGACGATCTTAACCGGACAGCTCCAGATGCTGGGGAACTTGGCGGAAGTGATGCCATGTGGTCTCCAAACTTTCCATGGAGAATGTGACAGTTTCCAGAACTACTAGAAGGTATATGAGTTGTTGCGTACAGGTTAACCCGGACGCGATCCCAGGACCACGGAAATGTGTCATTGATGCTATAATATCATTATGAGCATTTGCGAAGTCGAGCTCACGTACCAACGTTGTCCCCGAAAGACCAGTTTGCAAACTGGATACGTACATTGCGAAGGCGTTCAAGGCGTTCACACGAGTCTCGGTGCGTACCTTACACCTGTGAATGCTGTATACGCAGCAGGCCAAGGCTCTAGTACATTCTCGGTTGCTCCTTCGGCCACCAAACACAACGTTGGGAATACGCATCTTCAGAGTTTTCTTGGCTATTCAGTTCGGAATAGGGCATATTCCTCGTATCGAAGGGAACACAACCTGTGGGAGTTAAATGACTCTCGCATATTAGCTCAGGGATGAAGAATACAGCGAATTTCAATTGCAAGGAAGCTCGATGAAGGAATGTTAAGGAAGCCGTCCGCAACTAAGTAACACGACGTACTTTAGCCTCACTGAGGCCATTGGAGATCACTACAAATAGCAACCAATGGATCCTTCGCTGTATTTGAACCAAGGTCAGGGTCAAAGAGGCCCAGCAGTTATGTTGACACCAGCCTGCCAAATCTACTCGATATCTGCGATAACGAGTTTGTCCTCTATCGTCGGATGGACATAGATTAACCGCCCTCTGATACCATCAAACCCAATAACCACCACGTTTGCACTCGGATCCTCCTCGACGTTCCATTCGGCGGGTGCAATCTGGCCCCAAGTGATGGCCCACGATTCTTGCGTTGTGTCAATGTCAAATTTCATGACGTCCGACGTTGTAGCCCCATCACCATGCCTTTGTACTGTTCTTTCCCGCTTCATCGCCCTGAAGAAGCCCCTGATGTGTCCGTCCTCAAATACGTCGATGGTCCGGCAGCATTTTTCATAGCGGCTCGGCCACACTCTTTCTCCTGGGAGGGATAAGAAGTTGATCTTGGAGTCAAGTCGCAAAAATTCGCCAGGGAAATGCCTCGGGATCGTTATATCGAGGTATGCGATCCGAAAATCCGGGAAATTATCACTGTCCAGAATCTTGATATTTGTGGCCCCAGTAGTAGGATCAATCGTAGGCTTCAAAGGTTCGATGCCCCCAAAACTCCCCTCTACGCTCCCTGTATGGGTGTGGCAAAGAAGACGCTCCCCCGTAGCTGGGCCATCAGGAAGGGTAAGAATGTCTATGAAAGTCACACCCTCGAACTCCACTAGGGAGATGAAATGCGATTCGGAGAATATGATCCAACTGCATTCAATCGGGGGCTAGTTTTCGCCATGAATCATCATAAAATTCATCACACAAACCATTTCTTACCTCATACAACGCTGGGACTGTATAAAACACGCGTGCCCGTGTATCGAATACAAACTGGTCTGGTTCCGACGGAATGAACAAAAACGTCGAATCCCCGGACTTCCCGGCCAGCAGAAACATTCTGTGCAATCGACTGTTGGCCTGAGGCGGGACTATGACAGCTGAGTCACAGAGCTTGCCAGTGTCGTAGTCCAACCGGAGTTCCAATACCTGCCTGTGGTAGAAATCATGACCAATGAATATACGAGACACTTCTCCAACTAGACTCACCACTCTGGTAAACGGCGGGAAAACTTCAATATCACATACAACATACAGTCTCCCTCGGGAGACACGGTCGACTGTACGTTCCAGGATGTCACATCGGTATCCTGCTCGCAGAGAACCTGCTGCGTGTGCGTCTTGGAAACGGGATCGACGTCATGCAAGATGAATCGTCTTTGCGATTCGCACACGACCAGCCACCTCCCACAGACGACTCTGGGATATGACACATTTTCAATCGTGACGCTCGAACGCGCGCGTATTGGCCGTGTCGTCCATGATTCTGAGAGCCGTGCAGCTTTGCAAAGCGTCCGCTCCAGAGACGTCCTGGATTGGGTGGGAAATGGGCCAGGCGGACGCGAGAAAGGGACGTCTTTATACAATGCTCTCCAAAGTGCGGTTTCTTGGGTGATGGCATAGAATCCCTTTGAGACCTACCAGAGCAAGTGAGAGTCAGAAACGAGCACAATGTGAAAGCAAGTAGACTTGCCGTTCGCCATTTTATGATATCTCGTGGATCGCAGTAATATAAAAGGTGCAAGACAAGTTCTGCTGGAAACCTTGACATGATGGCAGTCAAGTTTCAAGCGACCGTGACTAACGCGTTCAACAAGTTCAACATTCATGGCAGATTCAAATTTATATTTCTTTGCACGAGCGGTATCGGGAGTCCGCGCATAGTAGGTCATAGCGTCAGCTGTCATAGTCCATGCCTACCCGGGTTTCCCTGGTCGGGGCTGGCAACTTCCATCGGACGCTGGCCTCACGTATCACGTGTTAGGAGAGTTGTCATTCGTACAGCGTGACAAGTCACGTAGTCAGCGTGTGACAGGTTTGGCCAGGTCATCGCATCGTTGGGTGAGCGCAGTCAACCACCCGTCTTGTTATACAACCCTTCATCTCGCTTCGTACGGTGAGTAAAAAAACGCTACACGCAGTTTCCTTACTCATTTCTACCCAGAGTCGTCATGTTCGTGTCCCCCATATTCGTCGCCCACCGTGTCTCACGTCGCTCAAAATCCTAGGTCTGAACCTTACGACCCCTACCTCCCTCGCAATGGCTCTTCATCCAACCCTTCGGGATCCCAAGGAAATGCAAAAACCGCAGCCATTCAACAACAAATCGACGACACAGTCGGAATCATGAGAGACAACATCACAAAGGTTGCCGAGAGAGGCGAGCGGCTGGATTCGCTGCAGGACAAGACTGGTTGGTTTCTTTGTCATTGTCATGGCTCTGGATTCCCATACACCTTTCAACAGATAACCTGGCCGTGTCCGCCCAAGGTTTCCGTCGGGGAGCAAACAGAGTGCGCAAGGTGAGTCTCATTGTGCTCTCACATCGCTGGATGCTGACTGTCTTTAGAATATGTGGTAAGCCCTTTCGTCTCATGGTCTTAATTCCCCTTCTCACTTTCGGTGGCACCAGGTGGAAAGATATGAAGGTGGAATCCTGTTTTCACGCAAGGCAAAAGGACTAACTTTGGCTTGCAGATGCGTATCATTATAGGCCTCGCAGTGGCCATTATCATTGTTATCATAGTCGTCAGCATCGTCAAAGCAACTCACAAATAGTCAGATACATGTCTAGTGCTTCGTGTTGTATCTATGACGCGCCTCCTTAATCTCTTTCAGTTCTTTCTGTCTAGTATTTCGGCTCACCGAACAGAACGTTGGACAATGAGCCTGTACTTAGTTACTTATGAATCCCATTTGTTGTGTGTGTCGTTCCCACGCGTGATGATACCAACACTTGGTTCTTGACCTCCACCACCTTCTACACCTATTCTGCGGCTTTCTTGCCCGTGCCTCTCCTTTATCCCTACCTTATCCCCGTTCTACATGCCACAATGTCCACCCATGGCCACAGGCAGTCCGTCTCGGTCTCTCAGAACCACAAAGCCCAACTAGCTACTGCCTACAACGAACTTGGCAAGGAGCTCGCTTCCCAAAAGGTTAGGGTAATAGGTAATTACACCCTTGGGAAAGTCATCGGAGAAGGCAAGTCTTCTTAACCTTGGCACAGGAAATTCCGCCCCTGATAAGATCCAACAGGAGCCTACGGAAAAGTACGCATGGGCACCCATCGTCTCACATCCACCCGCGTCGCCATCAAACAAATCCCAAAGGCAATGTCTGCTTCCCTCACCCGCGAAATTCATCACCACCGTCAGCTTCACCATCCACACGTTACTCAGATGTATGAAGTCATTGCTACCGAATCACATATTTGGATCGTTACAGAGCTTTGTTCCGGAGGCGAGCTCTTTGATTACCTCGCCGAAAAAGGTCGCTTGTCCGAGGAAGAGGCCAAAATTATATTTGGCCAGTTGTGTCTCGCAGTCGCCTATTTGCACGACAAGGGCATCGTCCATCGTGATCTCAAACTCGAGAACGTCTTGTTGGATGAACGGTGTCGGGTCAAGCTCGGTGATTTCGGTTTCACGCGTGAATACGAGAAAGGAGTGTATATGGAGACTTTTTGTGGCACTACCGGTTATGCTGCTCCGGAGGTGCTGCAGGCTAAGAAATATCTCGGTCCTGGTGAGTGGTCTTCCAGCCCCACTCTACACCCAGCTCAATTTCATGCAGAAGTGGACATTTGGTCCATGGGGGTGATTCTTTATTGTCTCTTGACAGGTACACTACCTTTTGACGACGACGACGAAGTTATCATGAAGCAGAAAGTTATCAAGGGGGAATTCGATGATCCAGAGTGGTTGTCTAGAGGTCCGCTTCCTTGTCTAGATCTTTGAATTTCTGATCGTTTTACCGTCCCACAGACACACGCGACCTGCTCCGGGATGTTTTGCAGATTGATCCATCGAAACGTCTGACGATCCCTCAGATTCTGGCCTCCCCTTGGTTTACCTCACGGTCTACTATTGCTCCTTCTGTGAATGTCCAGGATGGTGTCCCTGAGTCCCCATCACCTGCTCGCCCTGCCTTTTCCCTGAGCGTGAAGCCCACTGGGGATGAAGCAGGAACGGAACAGGTCGTATCTTGCGCCACTTCCGCGACCTCGGAAGCGACCTTTCTCTCCGCCGTTTCTGAGCTTCTACCGTCTCCATCCGTGACTCCCGATGATATAGCCTCTGATCCGTTCCTAGATTCATCCAAGTCTGTCCCGCTTCGGATTCATTCAAATCCAAGCCAAAGCACCATCACTAAAGGTAATCAGGGATCAAAGGACACAAAGATGCGGCCACCCGGAATCATAATCGAGGAGGAGGAGAAGGGCGATGCGGCAGAAGTGACGACACCCTCTGTTTCAAATTCTACCCGTGCTCCACCTCATCCAACTCGTACGCCTGCTCGCACCAAACGACGTTCTGTGTCGTCGACGCTTTCCGATGGGAATAGTCCCCCACCACGTGACAAACCCACCTCGCACCACCCTCCCCAGGACTTTGTGTATCTCCTCAGCACGCCAGCTCCAATCATTTTCTCGACGCCTGCTGAACGCGAGTTATTGAACTCGCTGAGCATGATGGGCTTTGACACTGCTCAAATTGTTCACTCAGTTATCTCAGATGCATGCGATTCGGCCGGAGCACTTTGGTGGATGTTGATACGTAAGCATGAGAAGCGGATCGTAGGCGAGGTTCGTGCCATTTCCCCAGGTCCTACTATTGAACAAGCTGGAGAAGGATCCAAGCGACGCAAGGAGAAAGAGGGCGAGCGACCATCTGATTCTCGAAAGAGACACAAACGTGCCGTCGCGGTCCAAACTGATGACTACCCTCCTGCACCTGCACCTCCGGAGTTTGCGGTGGTACCCCCTACCCCAACGACTTCGACAGTCCGTCCAACCACCCCTCCTCGCGCAAAATCACCCTTTCTATCGCCTTCACCGACTACTAACGAATCTTCTTTGCGATCCAATCAATCTACCCCTAGCGGGAGCTATAAGGGATTAGAGAACAAGGAAAGAGATTTGCTCAAGCTGAAGAGGGATGGAAAAGTGCGCTCGGGAAGTGTCAGTATCATGCAGCGGGCGACGACAGCCCTTGAAGCGGCTGGTCTTGTGCGCAAGAAGTCGACCGAGGCCGTGAAGGATCAACGCGAGGGTCAGCGAGAGAAAGAGCGACCACGGGAAAACGATAAGACACATACCGGGGATGATCCTCGTAGTTCCCATGGGAGTGGCGGATCGTCCAAACTGACCAAGTCTCCACCAGTGAGGCCAAAGGATGCGGTACCCACTCCATCGCCTCCTTCCGATGTGCCCGCCATCCCTGGGTCGCCGTGGGTTATGGCCACTGAACAGGAGTCGCTACCTGCTGGGCATATCCCGACTCCTGCCAGTTCACCAGGTGACACGTTGCGTTCACTCCCCAATTACCGTGAAAGTGGGGGGCGAGTGGTAGCTCCTAACAAGAATCGTGCCAGCCTACTGTCTGCATTTCGACTCTGGTTCCAGGAGGACAGGAAGGGGAAACGGAAAGAAGTCGTCCAACCCCTGCCACAAGGTAGTCACCGTGGATTGCAGTATTCACGGTCCTTGGTTGTCCCAGTCCAACCATCCATGTCTCCTTCTAATAGGAATACAGTCAAGCGGCGCGCCAGTGGAGGTGGACGAGGTCGCCGTGTTAAACGTCACTCCGCCTCGTCCCGTCGATCTAGCAGCGTCAATTCCCGCAGGTCATCTAGTAATTCTGCCCAGGTATTCGTGATAGAGCAGCCGCATACACTTGACCAGATCCCTTCCGTTCAGGCTTTTGGCGCAGAAACGCCCAACTCTGAGAGAGGAGATTACTCCTCACGACCATCATCTGCCCACAGCTTTAGTATTGGCATTCCCCGACATCGTAAATCTCCCTCCACAGGTTCCAACGGTTCAGCATATTATCGCACTTCATCACCACTACCCAGGTTCAATCATCGTAGGGCTGGCTCTTCTTCCTCTACGCGTGTTGTACGGCATATTCAAAGTGCATCTGGAGGCCCTCGTCCCATGCATCACCGATCGAATTCGGCAGCTTCTTCAGTGCATTCTCTCTCATCTTCACGACCTACATCATTCTATGAAGCATCAGAGAGCGAAGCGACGCGGACAGGTTCACCATTCAGGGGGTACTCCTCTAGACATTCATTAGACGATAGCACTCCCAGACGAGGTGCAGGCACCTTTATTGCTCAAAAGCGTCTCACACCATTCACCAGCCCGCATACTTCTTCATTCGGGCGTACGTCATGGAAGAAGAGCTGGGGACATGAACCCCCTGGATGGCAAAATCGGAGCACTCATCTTCCTGTCGAAGTTCTGGCTATCTCTCCGGCGCCTGATATTAGAGATGTGTTTAGTGCGGGACGGCCAAGTTTGAGTATAGGGGATGAGAGCGACTGGGTGGATGAGGATGAGGATGTCCCAGAGTTTGCTGGGGGGCTTGGTCAGATGCCTGGAAGCGCCACGGCAAGTTCAAGTACGAGTTCACATCTGGTGCTGGAGTCGCCGATCCCACTGGTGATGTCGCCACCCCCAAGGAAGTCCAGTGGACACGCACGAACAGGCAAAGCTCGCGCGAATACTGTTTCCGGTGTCGTGGGGAGGCAGAGAGGAGGCCATTCACCGGTTGGGAGGTCTTCGCCTGCTCCCGGACAACCTGAGATTTTGTTTGAAGCACCAGAAGCGAGGGGTGGGCGATGGCAGCTGCCGGGGGCGCGTGGACCTGCCTTTAAACATGCTATTCAAGAAGAAGATGAGGGGGAAGAAGAATAAGGTATGCATTATCCCGGTCCTGGTCATGGTCATTCTGCGTGGGTTATCGAGCATCATGCGCCGCGCGTCTGCCATGCATTCTGCGTTGGCACCTTTGTTTTTTGTCGTGTTGATTTTGCTCTATCGATTACATTGCTATTTCGCTGATCGTGCGGCCACTTGTGGTCCTCCACGCACTCCATCATCATACTGCATCGCATCTTCATTTCCTCTTGTCCTTTATGGTTCATTTCATGGTGTTTTTTTCCGGTGCTGGCTACGGATTTCTTGCTGTTACAAATCATGTGCGGATTTTATGAGATACCCCTGTTTATTTACTACACCCGGTTTGGTTGAGTTGTATCTGAGCGTGACAGCCATAGGTGTGACGTGTCGCGTAGGTCACATCATGTGCTGCTGGTCCACGACTTTGTTTTGAATCTCTGCTCTTCTCATTCATCAAATGGCACGCGGTCGCTCTTTCGGCTTACGTGGAGGACGCGGAGGACGTACTGGTTATCGAGGAAACACGAGCTTTCGCGGTGGCCGTGGCAGAGGAAGAGGTCGAGGCGGTACGCCCAGCGGAAACGCGCCTGGTGAAGGCCCAGCTCCAAAACGCGAAGATGACGGTACGCAGCTCGCGGAGCGGTTCGAGCAGGTCCGGTTGAACGATGAGATCGACGAGAAACTCGGGTTTGCACGATTGCAGGAGGGTGGTCGAAAAGAGGGTTGGCTCATCAATATGCACCCGACGCTGGTCAAGGACCCAGAGTATCCTGGCGGAAAGGCTGCGGTGGATTTTTATTTTATACAAGACGACGGCGGGTCGTTCAAGTGCACGATGCAGTACGAGCCTTATTTCTGCATTGCGTGCAAGGTGCGCGCAGTCGCTGTTGTGTCTCTTGTACTGAACGTATAGGACTTTAGAGTGGTTCGGAAGCGAGCGTCGAGGAATGGCTCATGAAACGGTATGAAGGCGTCATTCTCAAGATCGTACGTGACAGAAAGGAAGATCTCAAGCTGCCGAATCATTTGATGGGACACCGGAGGCTTTATCTTCAGCTCTGCTTTAGGAACGTGTCAGATCTTCTCACCGTCAGGCGCGACATTGCTCCCCTCGCGCTTGAGAACGGTGCAAAACGGGGTGCCGTCGATGCCTACGCCGAAGTTGTCAATGCTACCGCAGGTCCGAGCACACACATGGAACTCGAAGGGGAATGGGCAGAGATTGGTGGTACCGTTCACGGTAGCACCTACAAGGACAGGGATCCTCGCGAATGCATCGTTGACATCCGCGAATTCGACGTGCCGTATTACTTGCGCGTGGCCATCGACAACGAACTGCGCGTCGGGCTGTGGTACGCCGTCACGTTTGATGTAGGGAAACCTACCTTTGTGCCGATCCCGGAGCGTGTCAAGCGTGCAGATCCTGTGGTCATGGCATTTGATATCGAGACGACCAAGGCGCCCCTCAAGTTTCCTGACCAGGCGATCGATCAGGTCATGATGATTTCGTACATGATTGATGGTCAGGGGTATCTCATTACGAATCGCGAAATCGTGCGCGAAGACATCGAGGACTTTGAGTATACTCCCAAGGAAGGGTATGAGGGCCCGTTCATGGTATTTAATGAGAAAGATGAGGTGTGTTATTTACCCACGACGAGCTGAAAATTCGCTGACTGGTGTGGCTCGGTCAGGCTGCAACGATCACGAGGTTCTTCCAGCACATCCAGGACGTGAAGCCTACGGTCATTGCCACGTTTAACGGCGACTTTTTCGATTTTCCGTTTCTTTGTGCGAGGGCCAAGGTCAATGGTATCGACATGTTCTTCGAGACTGGTTTCGCCAAGGATTCGGAGGACGAGTTCAAGAGTCGGTGCTGTGCCCACATGGATTGTTTCCGGTGGGTCAAGCGCGACTCGTACCTCCCCCAAGGTAGTCAGGGCTTGAAAGCGGTCACGACCGCAAAGCTGGGGTATAACCCGATCGAGTTGGATCCTGAATTGATGACGCCGTACGCTAGCCCTGAGTCACTGACCGACTTTTATGCTAATCGCTGGTTTCCAGATATGCCGTGGAGCAGCCTCAAGTCCTTGCCCAATACTCCGTCTCCGATGCCGTGGCAACCTATTATCTCTACATGAAATACGTGCACCCATTCATCTTTTCGTTGTGCAACATCATCCCACTGTGTCCAGACGAAGTCTTGCGAAAAGGAAGCGGAACTCTTTGTGAGACGTTGTTGATGGTACGTAGACTTGATGACGGTTTGCTTCACTTACACATCGGCATAGGTGGAAGCATACCGAGGACATATTATCATGCCCAATAGGCACGAAGATGCACACTTGAACATGTTCGAAGGGCATTTGCTTGCCTCCGAAACCTATGTTGGCGGGCACGTGGAAGCATTAGAGGCTGGCGTGTTTCGCAGCGATATCTCTACGGACTTCAAGATTATCCCTAAAGCTGTCGAAAAGGTTCGTCGTATTTACGCATGATGTCACACCTGCTAATAGCCAGTATTCAGTTGATCGCAGATCTCGACGCTGCGCTCACGTTCCACATCGTGGAGGAGTCGAGCGAGTCTTTGGAGAACGTCACAAACTATGACGAAGTCAAGTCTCAGATTCGATCCGCGCTCGAGGTCATGCGAGACAACCCGAGGCGGACCGACAACCCGCTGATCTACCATCTTGATGTCGCTGCGATGTACCCCAACATCATGTTGTCGAATCGGTTACAGCCGGACTCTATGGTGGACGAATCGGTGTGTGCGGTGTGCGACTACAATCGGCCGGGGAAGAAATGCGACCGAAGACTTGAATGGGCTTGGAGGGGCGAATTCTTCCCCGCACACAGGGACGAGTACAACATGATTCGGCATGCGCTGAACCAGGAAAGCTTTCCTCCCAAGAAACCAGGGTTGCCGCAGCGCAAGTTTGTCGACCTCACAGAGGCGGAGCAGACGGCGCTATTGCACAAGCGACTAGGAGACTACTCCCGCAAAGTGTACAAGAAGACCAAGGACACGAGGGTCGAGACGCGCGAGTCTATTGTGTGTCAGCGGGAAAACCCATTTTACGTTGATACCGTGCGCCGTTTCCGTGATCGCCGCTACGAATACAAGGGGCTTCTTAAAACGTGGAAGAAGAATCTCGACACGTATGTCGGAGAGGGTCGCTCGCTTGCAGAAGTAGACGAGGCGAAGAAGATGATCGTGCTCTATGACTCGTTGCAGCTCGCTCACAAGTGTATCCTCAACTCGTTTTATGGGTATGTGATGCGTAAAGGTGCACGCTGGCATTCGATGGAAATGGCAGGCATTACCTGTCTTACTGGCGCAACTATTATTCAAATGGCCCGTGCATTGGTGGAGCAAATCGGACGCCCCCTTGAGTTGGACACGGATGGAATTTGGTGTATGCTTCCAGGCGTGTTCCCAGAGAACTTCAAGTTCAAGTTGAAGAGCGGCAAAGCCATCTCTATCTCGTACCCGTGCACGATGCTCAACCACCTCGTCCATGCACAGTTCACGAATCATCAGTACCACAACATGAACCCGGAGACTGGGGAGTACGATGTTCACTCTGAAAATTCCATCTTTTTCGAGCTGGATGGACCGTATCGTGCAATGATTCTCCCCTCGTCCAAGGAGGAAGACAAACTCCTCAAAAAGCGATATGCGGTGTTCAACGACGATGGTTCTCTCGCGGAACTCAAAGGATTCGAGGTCAAGCGACGTGGCGAACTCCAGCTTATCAAAATCTTTCAATCACAAATCTTTGAAAAGTTTTTACTCGGGACTACCACTGAGGAGTGCTATGGTGCTGTCGCAAACGTTGCCAACCAGTGGCTTGACATTCTCTTTTCTCATGCGGATACACTCCCAGACGAGGAACTTGTCGAACTCATCGCGGAGAATAGAAGCATGACGAGAACGCTCGCCGAGTATGCTGGCCAAAAGTCTACGTCCATCAGCACTGCCAAAAGGCTTGCCGAGTTCTTGGGTGACCAAATGGTCAAAGACAAGGGTCTCGCTTGCAAGTTTGTCATCTCCGCGAAGCCCAATGGGGCTCCCGTCACCGAGCGCGCCGTCCCCGTCGCCATTTTCTCAGCCGAAGAATCCGTCAAGCGCACCTACCTCCGAAAATGGCTCAGAGATCCTGGGCTGAGCAATCTCGATCTTCGCTCCATCTTGGACTGGGAATACTACATTGAGCGATTGGGATCCGTGATTCAGAAATTGATCACGATTCCTGCGGCCATGCAAGGCGTCTCAAATCCCGTACCGAGGATCAGACACCCAGACTGGTTGCATCGCCGAGTTGCGGGCGCTCTGGATAAGTTCAAGCAGAACAAGGTTACAGACTTCTTTTCTGTCGTTCCGCGCAAGGCGCGAGAAGAGGGAGATAGCGATATGGAGGACTTTGGGGGACAAAAGCGCACCGATACAGGTCGTATTGCCGTCGTGAGCCGTAAAGCGACGCGCAAGCCAAGTCCCGAGGTTGAAGAAGACACGATGAATGCTATCCCTCTTCCGGATCCTAGTTTGAACTATCCGAGTTGGATTAAGGCCATCAGACCTCGCTGGCGGAAAATGCGTGAGGCACGTCTAGGCGGGGACGCATCTGCAGTGGTCCCTTCCATGTTTAGAGGAGCGCGGGTACGAACGACGCAACGTTGGGACATTGTGCAAATTCGACCGAGCAAGATATCTGGCCGCTTCACGCTATGGGTTTCCGTCGATGGACAACTGACATCTGTTCCCCTTCGCATTCCGAGACAATTCTATCTTCATTTCAAGAAACCACCGAGGGACGGGCTATTTCACACGGAGTACTACCAGCTAGAGAAGGTTACGCGACACCTGCCGAGAGATATGCCATGCAATAACTTATACAAAGTAATCGTGAAGGAGGATGTTTACGAAGACATTCAGGAGCATTTCACGGACCTGACGAATGACCCAAATGTCGATGGAGTGTTTGAGCGACAGGTATGTACTATATTCAACACTGCGAACGTGATACATTCCTGAGCATACCACTAGATTCCACTAGAGATGCGAGCTTTGCTCAAGCTGGGAAAGACTTGCATCGTCGATGAACCTGGATTGACTCTCAACAGAGCCCAGACCATGGGTGTTGACCTGAACCAACTTGATCGCGCAAATGCCTCGCTTTCCCGAAGGGCGTACCTTGACGGCGGGCGTGGTGGCAAATACCTCTTCCTCTATCACGCTTGCTCACAAAGCGCTCCGATTCATGTGTTCGCACTCTTCCTTCCTAGCGGTGTCGTTAAACTGCATCTAGTGGACCCTGCAACACGCCGTCAAGGTATACCTCGCCTACAAGAACTGTATACCGACCTCTTGAAGAAACGACAAGCACATCGCGGAGATCCAGTTTCGATGCAATATCCGCCTTCTTGTGAATTCACTACGACTTATCATAGCAAGGACACTTCCGCTCTCAAGGCGATTTCTCGCGAGCTTGGACTCTTGGAGAATCTATCGTACTCGATCATCATTTCCTCGTCGAAGGAGCAAGGTTACTTTGATGCTCATGTCCCAAAGCTATCGGGATTTCCCGTCTTGTCAATGCCCAAAGTCAAAATCCACCATACTTTGGATGTCTTTCCCTGGCAGACACATGTCGCTCAAAAGATGCTACACCGCTATCTCAGCTGTGGCATGTGGCTTGATTACACGATCGCTCTTTCGGACTACTACGACGTGCCTATTGGACACATTGATGGTGATCAACCTCTCGTTTTGTCGGACATCAGCTTCGCTCGGCGGCTGATACAGCAGGACATGGTTCTCTGGTGGTCACCTTCAGAGCGTCCAGATCTTGGTGGCAGAGAAGCTGATAACCGGCCGACTGAAGAACTACAGAACACGGAATTCATGACTCTTGGATGTTATTCCAACGTATGCCTCGAGGTGACAGTTCGCAATCTCGCCGTCAACTCTGTCCTGCATTCCGTCGTAGTGAACGAGTTGGAGGGCAGTGGTGGGACGACCGCGTTTGACTCCACGTCTCGTACCTTGAACGCGTACGGCCGGGGCGAAGCCCAGCGTGACGTTTCCCTCGGGGAATCGAATGTCTCTACATTGATGTTTGGCATCATGAAATCGATGATCAAGACCTGGCTTCTCGACAAAATCCAGGGCGATTTCGAAAGTCCCGCAACCTTGGCCATTGATCATTTCTGGCGATGGATCAGCACCAGTGGGTCCCGTCTCTATGACCCGAGCATCCATCGCTTCGTCCATGGGCTTATGAGGAAAACGTTCATACAAATACTTGCCGAGTTCAAACGACTCGGGTCCCATGTCATTTATGCCGACTTCAGTCGAATTCTACTTGCTACGTCGAAGCCACCCGGAACTGCACACGCCTATGCGACGTACATCACGACGGCGGTGACATCTCATGAACTATTCCAACACGTCTATTTGAAGACAGAGCGCCATTACGACTATCTGCTGTTCATGGACTCTGCGAACTTTGGGGGCGTTGTTTGCGAGGATCCTCTGGCCCTGGAGCCACCAGAAGAGCTCACTGTCGAAATGCGGTGGAACATTGAGACTTTTCTCCCGCCAGCCATCCAACATGACTTCAGGTCCATTATCCAACTCTTCATTGTGGAACTTTATAGGATCAGGCAAAAGGCAAACGAAGGTTCACGTGTCCCTCTCCGACGACTGCAAAACTCGGCACCCGACGCCACGCAGCAAGACGTGGTGAAAGTGAAAGAGTTAGACGCCACTCGCGAATTCATTTCCAGGAAACTCACCCGTAAACTCCTACGAGCCGTAGGTACCGTTCAGACAAAGCACAGAGAATCGATGTACGATGAAGAGAGCCAGTCCCAGTTCGCGTTTCCGGTGCTTCCAGGTTCTTACCTCACGCTCACCAACCCCGTCCTCGAGTTTATCAAGTTTACCTGTGGGGTGATTGGCCTCGCAGCAGACTACCAAGTGGAGATCGGTCTACTCAAACGGAACCTTCTTGATCTGGCAGGCGTCCGAGAATTCGCCAGCGAGGCCGTCTTTCGCAATCCCTGCGAAACCCTCAAGCTGTCCAACGTCGCCTGCAAGATGTGCGATGCGCTTCGCGATTTTGATCTTTGCCGTGACCCAGAGCTCATGCCAGACGGACTGTCCGTCGGACCTCCCAAATGGACATGTCGGAACTGTGATGCCGAATACGATCGGACTGCGATAGAGATGGAGCTGGTTCGCATGGTGGGCACCATCGAAAAGGCGTTTGTCCAGCAGGACATGCGTTGTTCCAAATGCAAACAGATCCGCTCGGACAATGCCTCGCGGTACTGCCAGTGCTCGGGGGCGTATCAGTTGGTGGTTGGAAAAGCTGAGATGAGGAGAAAGCTGAGGACGATCCTAAACGTGGCCATTGTGCACAACTTTGCGAGACTAAAGGTTCGTCCTGAGTTGATTATGGCAGGGCCAGAGGCTAACTACAACGTTAGGAGTGTGCACAGGTCATGCTCGAGAACTGGTAAATTATAATGGTGTTGCTCAGAAGAATACCTTACTGTGTATGATATAAACGCCTTGTAGTACTTTAGACGACGTCGTCTTGCATGCCTTAGTCAAGCAAATTTCTTAACGAAAGTCCTCTGGTAGCGAGGTTGGCATCCAAACCCGCCCGTCGCATGTTTTCAGGTGGGCGCTTGCAGCCAACGCAATCCAAAACCGACACATAAACTGCCATTTAGCGGGAGTCCGAATACACATACAAAAGGCAAACCCCTTGCCAAGTACCTTACAAGGATTGATAAAGATAATAAAAGTCGTCCGCAACATCCTCGCCAGCGAGCAAACAGCCATTCCCGGGACGTCCAAGGGGGCATCAACTCTCCTCCGCTGTCGGTGGCATTCCTCGGTACACAGAGGTACTTGCAACCCTCACAGTGACACCATCGATGCTGGGCCGCGGCCGGAAACTCTCCCGCTTTATCCGGCCACCCTTGTCCGCACTCGCTGCCCGCGTATGGGATCCCATCGCACTTGCACCATATGACTTGGTCGAACTGGCGAAACGGTGAGAGCTTACACTGGAGGTTGTCACAGCGCGTGATGTCGCACGCTGCGTTGCTGGAGCCCGTCCCCATCCAAGTGAGGCGTATCCTTCCGTATGCTTTGATCGCGTCGTAACATGCGAGGGGGGGTCCCGCGCTACCGACTTGGGTAGCCCGGAGGCAGGCCCACTCGGTGTGCGGCCTTTTGCTGGAGATGAGGCCCTCACGGGCTTGGCGCGACCGTCTGCAAGTTTTTGTCGTTTGGTCGTGGTTTGAGACATAGACGATCCAGCTCTCACAGCCGGTGTGACGATGCCTGGAGGTGGATTGTGCGACTTCCCGGGGACGTAACTTGCTTTGCTAGTATTACTAGTGGTAGGTTCCAGGCTGCGGCTTCTCGTCAAAGGGCCGCCGGGCTTGCCGGCATTAAGGGCCTGCATTGAATATTGCGACGTGGGTATCTTCTTCTTGTTCTCTTGTTCGTTCGCCGATACGTTCTCCATCAGAATCTGGAGCATGCTTTCTCCACCCACCAGGAAGGACCGACCATTCGTTTGCTCCCATGCAGGAAGTGATGATAAGAGTTGTTGTTCTAACTGCATTTGTTATTAGGGTAAATTGACGAGACAGATTCGGGAACTTAGTACGAACCTTTGGTTTCTCTTTGCCTACCCGCTTCCTCATCTTCTCTTCTCTTAATAACCGACCGGGATCTCTGCCGCCCCCTCGACCGAGGAGCCGTGTCTGGTCCCCCGCAGCTCGCTCTAGCTCCTTTTCTTCTTCACATATGTCAAGGTATTTCTTAATAGACACCAAAATGGGCGTCTTGAGTCTAACTTCCGCTTTGAGTCGGGCAATTTCGTGTTCATGTTGGCTCAGTAGATCTTCCGTGTGTTCGTCTGTGCGTAAAGCATAAGGATCATCTCGTTGATAGAATGTTCTATGACACATACCATCCACAAAGGCAGCAAAGTCTGCACGCTCTTCCTCTCCAGTCATCAACTCGTTCCACAGTGACTCAATCTCAGATCGGGCATTCGAAATGAATTCTCCCATTCGTTCTCTCTTCAGATCAATCATGCGCTCCAGTTCCTCCTCGTAGGCTTGGATAACCTGCGGTGTCGTCCCGCGATTTGCCTTGAAAGAGCATGCGTCAGTATATCACATACCGATCACAGAGTCGCTCACTTCAACAAACGCGTCCATTGCTGCGTCGTCCACTCCCATCCTTCTCCAAAGCGATTCCAATTGATCATACATTGCTTGAATGTGTGTCTCCCTTCGTCTCTTCAACTCCGTCAGCTCGGCACATCGTTGTTCTGCATGCAACATCATCTTCTGAGTCGGTTCGACGGACAGCGAACCGAGGAGGGTAGCGGGGACTGGTTCGGGAGTTGCGGACGAATCCAAAAGCTGCACAAACCGAGAAAACGCATATTGAAATTCCCGTGCAGGATCGGCATGCTGTTCAGACGGTGGTGTTGGGGACGGAGAAGCTGAGCGGAAGAGAAGCTTGGCTTCGGGTCCAGCGTGGGACGATGGTGTAGGTGAACCGGCTGATTCAAGAAAAGGATCTGCGTTCTGTGGTCGCGAGCCGCTGGAGGAGGATGAACGAGGAAGCGTATAGGCGGGGATGGCTAGCGATGAGGAAGAAGCAGGTATAACCGGTGTGTCATCGACTTCTGGTGGATCAATACCGAGTTCTGTATGTAACCAATCAATCTGGAGGAACACATCCCCCAGCGAAGCGAGGCGTTTTGTCTACGCAAAGATGGTTTAGCGTTATGATTTCTAAACATCGAACGCTAAGCCAAGACCAATGGCCACGGGTCAGGGACAATACCACTGACTACCAAAAGAACGGGAGAGCCACATCCTCGACATCAAGTTTCATTGGAGAGGCTGCCTCCGGGCCCCGATTGTGGTCACATATCCACCAGTCCATCCACGCCTGAACGGAGGTGCCCAGAGATCACGCAAAGCAAGGTATAAATATGAGGATATGGAATCAACTCACCATCTCGCCTTTTCCTCGTACAAGCTCCTTCTCCAGTTTAGAGAAGCGTTCAGGCATAACATCCTTGAGGGAATTAGGACCGCGTGGATCCTCCTGGATCGAAGTAGTCGGCTGAAGGATATCAGCGGAAAAGTAGCCCGATCCCAAACTTCGCGCGAGAGTGTTCAGTCGATTCGTCAGTGTCGTCAGTTGCTCGAGTTTCGTGTGATACACCTGTCTCAACGTCAACGTGTCCTACCCTCAAATGGCCAGTGCACATCGACGCACCTGTCGCAACCGCTCTTGGAATTCTAACGCATGTTCGTGCCTTCGGGGTAGGGCCTTTTCTGACTTTATCTCCTGCAGTGACCCGGCGACTTTGGCGTTCGTTCCCAACGCGTTCGCGTATCGCGAACATGCCATTTCCACCTCCTCGCATTTCGTTTCCCATTCTTCCACTTGCTTCTTGCGTACGTTGATCTGCGCTTCTACGGCTCGAGTCAGGTTGTGCTGCAGTTCTTCGAGTTCGTCTTCGAGGGCGGTGGCGGGTAGACCGAGTTGGGAGTGTAGTTGGGGCAACAACTGCGTTTGAGCATTCAGATGTGTATGTAGTGTCGAAAGAAGCGTGCTCAGCGGGAGCGACGACGAGGAAGCCATGACATGAGTTCAAAATCGCGTCCAACCCAAAATCGCGCTTCGGCACATCACGTGATCGTTGATATATCATGTGACTGAACACCAATGATCGACGCCTGTTCGCGAGGTAGGAGTTATCAAGGAATTGAAAGGATGCAGATTTAGGCACCAAGATGTATATACAGAATGCGTTGGTACATTGGTATGTTCACCAACCTCATCGTCTTCCGCAGAGCGAACGCGGCCCAGGTATGATCCAGACGTCCCGACTCGTCCACCATATGCTTATAGAATTCCGATGTTACCCTGGTTGTCTCCGCATCATCTACCGCCCACATCGTCCCAATGATGGAACGAAACCCAGCGAATTGCATCGCAGACGCGAGATGAATCGCCTCGTCGGGACTGTCTGCGTCCCCGACGGTCGTATGACACGCAGACAGATACGACCAATGTTGGTTAGTTCACTTCCGACGGAAGCAAGTTCGCCTGCGCCCTTTATTGCTGCCTGACCGATGGGGATGAAGTGTTTCGTTCCAGGGGGGAACTAGGTCGTCTGGCGCGAACGAGGACCGCTAATGTAGAAGTGTAAGATGAGATATAGAGATCTGAAACACCCATTTGTCCTTTCCTATACGGTATAGCGGAATGCAGAGGCAACAGAGAGAATTCGGCAGTAGGACACCACCAGATGCGTGACTGAGCGGGGCATGCTTTCTGCAGAAAGTTAATAATTGGCGAAACGACATCGTCCCATAGGCCCCGCAGAAACAACCTGAGCTCTTTCGTCATTTCCATGTGCAAGTCTAGTCAGGGCGCTCCGAGAGCTCCGATGACAATTGTCGGACATGTTCTTGTGTCACTGGCAGGGGGATATGAATAGGATCCCGGTCGATGAACACAATGAGCGCATCGCAACTACGTTAAGGATAGGTCCGTCTCTGGCCGCATGACGTAGATCTGAGAAAAGGGAGGGAAGAAGGAATCGAGAGAGACCAGGCAACTCGCGAATGTGAGTTGAGATAGCATACCCGATCGTGTTGCTCCCCACCAGCTGAACCAAGGGCCGTGCGAATTAGCGCGGTCAGACGAACTGACTCATCTGCCAACGCTTTTCCAGCAGTGCCTGACGCAATAACAGCGTCCAGTGGGGACTGGTTGAGAAGACAAGCTGAGAACGCGTCCGTTGCCAGCGACGATGAGAGAACCTTAAGGGCAGCGAGGTTCTGAGGCAATGAAGGCAGAACGGCTGGTGTCCAACAAGTAATCGAAGAGTTGAAACTCTGGGTCGAAGCAAGGTACGAGCGTAGCCACAGAGTAAGGACTTCGCCAAGCAGGATGCAGCACGTGACTGCATCGCGCTTGTCCTCTCTCCACATCCTCGCCGAGGATGGGTGCGCCTTCATCATTCGAGGGCTCCTGCCCTTTTTCTTTTCTTTTTCTTCTCTTCCTCCTCCTCGGGCAGTCAACTAGTTGCTCCAGGGTCTGCCTTTGACTTCCACCCTCGACTTCCCACGGCCTCAAACGAGTCGGCCCATCGCGCGACATTGCGCTGCCACCATATCACGCAGAGGCGCAATGGTGACGGCCGCGCCACATCCCTTCAATGACGCGGGCAGGATCGCACAACAGTGCGTATGCACCCCAAGAAACCTCCGGTGTCCGGACGTGCGCGAGGGAGCCGGCCTCTATCCCCCATGGCCCCTCCGTTGCCACCGCCGTACTACGTCCCCGCTGGCTTTCATTACTGCTGCCGTGGACTACGTCCCCACCAGTCTTTCCTCCCACCGCCGTGGACCTCGTCCCCGCTGGGTTTTTTCTCGTGGCTGCTGCCGTGCAACCTGCCCACCAGCCTTATAACCCAACCAAATTCACTGAAAGATAAGTGTTATTTTATTGGTCAACCAGCCAATTTTACTCATTTATCTATTGCTTTTCACCTCTGTGCGTCGCCTCCTCTCCTATTTCCTGGGGCCCGAGGTTCACAGCCATGCGTCGTGCCTCCTATATCACTGGGTACGCAGCTCACCTCAGCCCTCAGATCAGGGCCCTGCTCCGCAGGAGGAAAGCCCTCCGGGGCTTTCGCCCAACCCACACTAACACTGCCCTTCGGGCATAAATATCCCTTCGTTCGCCTACCAGTCCGTCGCTCATACAGCGCCAGGCAAAGTAGCGACTCTAGTGGGTGCTTTCCTTCCCGCTTCGACGGCCAAGCTTACAAACATTCACACATTTCATACCGCGCTCGTTGGCGTTCGAGGGTAGATACGAACACTTTGTAACCTCAGGAATGCGGGCGTACTTCCGAATCCTGGCGACAAACCCGGCCCTGGTCTCCTGACTTTTAATGCCTCATGTTCAAACCTTCTCAGTACCCCAGCTTGGCATCTAATGGGACCATGCTGTGCACCGCCACCGGATACGCTCTCATCGTTCTCCGAAATATAGCCGCATCATGCTTGTGGAGAACCGTTATTCCCCGAGTTTTCATTCAGATAGTGGAGAACGAATGGCACACTGGTTTTTTAAGAGATGATTAGTGCGTGAGTCGTGACAAAACGCATTCGCGCAGCACAACAGACTGAACTACAAGTTGGTCAAGTCATCAGACTAATCACCGTAAGTGATGTGTGAACGTTGAATGAAAACAACTCCCTACAGCATTGTGTGCGCATTCTCCTCTGACTAAAATCACGTCTTCCCGTCTCTACTCTGCTGGATTGCACATGACAGCCAAAAGACTGTTCTATGCTCTGGTCTTGTGTGCTGTACTTGCCGGCTTTGTTCTTGCAGCGCTTCGGAATGTAACCATCGACGATACAAAAGGCACCGTTATACCTATATACCTCCCCTCTGCAACAGATTGGAAACTACAGATTGGAAACTGGGACCTGCCTGTGGAGGGTGCACGGTTCAACCAGATGCTTCGTTCGCATACGATGGCACGTGGCATCTCAGCAGAACTTATACAAACTCTACCATTGACCGATCTTTTCGCTTCACCTTCGTGGGTGTGTTCTCATTATTCTTGACTTTTAACTCGATAATGTTTTTACCCAGGGAGTGGATTGTATATATTCTTCATCCTCGCAAATACTGCGCCCGATGTTTCCACATTCACGAATGTGAATTTCATTCTGGATGATGTCAAAGTATCTTCATTTAATTTCTCCCCTTCGGGGAGCACAAATTTCGAATACAATCAGGCACTGTTTGCCAGTAACTCCATACCTTATGGCCAGCACACCATAGAAGTTGTGCCCATTAATGACTCTGCTGTGGACAGCGTGCTAATGCTTTTCGACTATTTGGTTTATACGTATGTCACTTTCATCTCCGTTGAGCTGGTCTAATGGGAGTCTCATCAAGGACAGAAACAAGTTCTGGACCAAACGTAGGAGCTATTGTTGGTGGTACGGTGGGTGGGGTTGCCGGCCTCGTGCTCGTGATCGCGTCTGTGGTGTGCTATCGGCGATCCAAAAGACACACTAGACAAACTCCCCCGCCGGTCATGAATATTGTTGAACCGTTCCCTTTATCTCTGGAGACGGCTCCGACATCCTCTGGGGATAACTCATTACCCGTGCAGCGGTTTCCAATTGCGTCTTCTCCCACCGAGGTATGGAAAACAACTTACCGAAAACTCGCTGCTCCGTTTATTAATCTCATGTCGGGCATTTCATAGCTGAGGTCCAGACAAAAATCGGTTGCTAGCTCATCTTCGGCGATCGCGCCTTTACCAAATGCTCCTTCCGCCATCGCACAACCTCCGTCCATTGGTTTATCTGATGATGGTGCTGCACGGATTCTTGAACAGGTCGGGCTGCTACGGGACGAAGTTTACTCCATCACGCTCAGAACCGGGGCTGGAATGGTTCCGAGCAGGGATCAGAACCCCCTCCCGAATACTCCTGAGGGTCAACTAAATAGTGCGATGCTGTCACTGCGCTCACGCCCCGATCTACAATCTAATGATCCCTCCGCTCGTAGTTCACGCCTTCCTGTCGCTGAGACTCTGACTCTAAAGCCGAGGGCGTTATTTTCATTGCGCCTCTATGTACCTTTTCTGTTCAAGACCAGACCTATTACAGCGGAGAGACGGATCATGTAATGTACAATGTACGTCGATCGGATGCAAGTCGACTCTATGGTACCGTGGAGCAGGAAATTACAGCCATACGATTGCATGAGGTTATGTAAGGTGCTCGTTAACGACTACCTGTTTGTATTAGATAGACTAAATCAAACGATTAGTTTCGGATGGTAATCAAGACGGTACTACGTCGCGCAGATTGACAATGACGCTTGGGCACCGCCACCTGCTCCAAGACTTCTCCTCATCGTCATCGCCTCTGCCATTTCGAGTTATGATTACCCTCGAAAACTAGTAGGTCTAAGTCATTCCAACTTCGAAGCGCTGACTGCTATACTTATAACTTATCAAACCTGACAAGAACGCGGAGTCCAGGCACACATTCATACTCACCTCGGATATCAAGCAGGCGATCCTGACCTAAGTACATATGAAATTCCATATACCTATCTTCGGCTATATGGGGATGTAAGCCCAAATATTTGATTGTTTTTCAACCCACAACGTTCAACCCTCGTCATTCGACCACTTTATTTCACCATGCTGTCTCTACGGGAGACATTCGACGGTTTGTCAACACGAGTTCCCGTGGCTTTGTTGGCGTTCGTGTCGTACAGTTTTCCCCCACTTGTTTGCGGCGTAGCAATGGCAGTGTTGGCTCTAATGCCCCATACAAACTTTGCGCGAGTTGCGTTATGGCCAATCATCGTCTTGCTGGCATGGCGAGCGGTTGCTTTCGTGGAGATGTTTCCTAGTACGGAGCCTGAAGGGAAGATGAACCAAGCTTTTTTTGTTGTCAGTGTTTTTCGCGACAAACTACATTGGACTAATAAGATTAATCTTCAGGTATGCATGTTTGGCATTGCCGCTCGCACGCTTGACTGGGCATTGGCAAAAGGGCCCCTAGTGCGGCATTACCGACCTGCAAATAGCTCTCCGTCAGTCATTATGGACGCCCTAGACCTTGTCACAAACTTGCGTGGCCATGGCTGGGAGTGGTCAAAGAGATTGCACATCCCGCAAGAGAAGCGCTCACCAAATCGTGTCACGTTTGTTCTCTACGCATTGCTATCTGCAGCTTTGCACGGGTTCATCTGGAGTGTATCTCACCACGCGATGCAGTCGTTCGTTGGCGTTGGATCTACCGACGGGTCAACAATCTTCGATGATACTCTTCCTGTCTCTCTGCGATCCCTCCGAGTGTGCATCATGACCGCTCTTATGGGACTGGGGGCCTATACTTCCATGCAGGCGCAATACGATCTAGCCACCGTCATTGGAGTAGTTTTTGCGCGGCAAGACCCTGCCCAATGGCCTCCTGCATTTGATGCTCCATGGCGTGCCACATCGCTCAGTGACTTCTGGGGCCGCAGGTGGCACCAATGGGCCCGTCGTACATTCCTCTTCCTAGGTGGCTATCCACTCTCTGTCTTCTTGGGCAGCGCAGGCATTGTTATCGGCACCTTCGTTGCATCGGGAGCCGTACATGACATGCTTCTGGCCGGAATTGACAACAAGTTGGAGGCTTGGAGGATGTTTGCTGCGTTCGGAATGATGGCCCCCGGAATTCTAGCTGAGCGGGCATTCTTTCGGCTAACAGGACAGAGGGTAGGTGGAGTAGCAGGGTGGGTCTGGACGATGACATGGCTGCTCGTCTGGTATAGTCTGATGCTTGATGCGTTTGTCAGAGCAGGAATGATCGGCCCTTCGAGCCCTCCTGACAGTGCGGCACCACGGCCGTTGACAACATTCATAGAACGTGTAGCGGTAGATTTCGATACCTGGTTACATTCCTTGTGACAGTGCATGTTCAATTCGCGCTAGAATCATCTCACGTCCCGAATACAGTTCTACGCTTCCCATTCATCGCTTGTCGGGATACTACCAGCTGCCGCACTCTGAATGAGAGAATCTTAAGAAAATGCATCATTGGCGGAGCTAGTGTGCGGTTATGGGATTCGGTATGTGACACCAAGGTTCGACGCAAACATGCAACAACCATAAATGCATGACAAACTGTCACACAAACTGTAAGCACCCTTCACCCTGTACAATGAGCAGCTACTTGTTGAGACATTCCAGATCATGCCAGACATTGCTAGATACCAATGTCAATCGATAACATTGTGTTCACAGATGAATGAGGGCTCAGACCAATCATTCTCGTACTTAATTCAAGCAAGCATTGCAGTGACTGTCACCCGTTAAGTAAGTTGTTTCAGGTCGCTGTGCGCTTATTACTTCAAGGATAAACAAAGCCTGTGCAGGTAGTGGGCTTTTACGGCGACCATCTACAGCTGGCAGGTTCAACCAATAATTTTCGCAACGTTCATCCATACTCGTCGCTCAAGCACTTTCAGAATCAATTTGCTATGCCGCCATCTCTGTGGTACACCCTCGGAGTCCCTTCAACACAGGTCCCTGTCAATGCATCAAGGTTTATATCCTATGTCCTTCCTCCGATCGCTTTCAGTTTCGTGATGGCTGTATTGGCCCTCATGCCCCATGCTCGTGCTGCACGACTCGCAGTATGGCCAGTCATGGCTCTGTTGACAGTGCGCGCAGTGGCTTCAGTGGACATGTCACTCGGGATCCCCAACGGAGAAATCTTGCATGCTTTTTTCGTTGTCTGTACCTTCCGATGTTACTTCTTTCATCGTCGGACTCACAGCCTCTAGGTTAGCACGCTTTTAACTTGTACCCGTACGCTGGACTGGACGTTATCAAAAGAGCCTCTGGTGCGACACCTCCGTCCTGCCAGTGGGACTCCATCAATCATCATGGACGCCCTCGATCTCTGCACAAATTTTCGTGGTCATGGGTGGAATTGGTCCCATGGATTGTACATTCCACACGACACACGCCCAAGGAATCGCATCGCATTTACGTTCTATACGTTGCTCACCGTCGTCGTGCAAGCTCTTGTAACCGATATCTGTGTCCAGATGATCATGGCTTTCGTTTCCGCCGGCCCTTTGTCCAAGGGTTTCACCGCGTTTGATGATACCCTTCATCTCTTCGCACGATACCTCCGGGCCTGCATAATGACGGCCCTTTCGGGAATAATGTCATATGCCTCCTTGGCGATGTTTTACAACCTGGCTACCATACTGGGAGTTCTTATTTTTAGACAAGACACCGCTCAATGGCCGCCCGCTTTCGATGCTCCTTGGCGTGCCACGTCACTCAGTGACTTTTGGGGCCGCAGATGGCACCAGTGGACCCGCCGCTCGTTCCTCTTCCTAGGTGGCTATCCCCTTTCTGCCTTCTTTGGCCGTGCGGGCATCGTTATCGGCGCGTTCCTTACATCGGCGGTCATGCACGACATATATCTCTTCTCAGTCGATAGCAAATCGGATGCTTGGAGAATGCTCACAGCTTTCGGGATGAATGCACCTGGGATGCTAGCTGAGCGGGCATTTTATCGTTTGACAGGAAAGAGAGTAGGTGGTGCGTCGGGTTGGGTCTGGACAATGGTGTGGCTGCTGACGTGGCATAGTCTTATGCTTGAGGCGGCCCTGAGAGCAGGGGTAACTGTGTCCTCTAGTCCTTTGGATAGCGTGCTGCCGCAGCTGCGGGCGCTGATACAACGCTTGGTGACGGACCTCGATGCCTGGTTGCATACTCTTTGATAAGTTTGTCATGCGGCAATTTACACAACGGATGGATCAATATATGGTACCGACCTAAACGCCGTTCTAAATGCAAAACAAGCAGTTTAGTCTGGTACTACATGCGAAACCAACCACGTTTGGACCAGTCCTCAATATTGATCCATCCGTTGTGTTAGGCCGTGTTCGGTTCAACTTCGATGACATGCGTTCTATAGCCTAATCTGACACTCGATCCGTGTTTGTCAGAGCAAGCATGATTAGCTATCTGAACCCTTCTGATAGGGTGGCGCCACTGCGGGCATTGACAACGTTGATAGAATGTCTAGTGGTAGATTTCGATGCCTGGCTACATTCCTCTTGACGATGCACGTTCCCTAAAACCATCTCATGTCTCGAATGCTATATATTTATCAGTCCTACATTCCCCGTTGATCGCTTGCCTGAGTGAATGTCTGGATACTACTAGGCGCCGCATTCTGGATCAGAGAGTGGATCTTCTCAAGAAAATATACGTCGATCGGGAAGGCTGCAAGCCCAGGTTTTCAGCACTGTATGAAAAATTATTTATATGCCACGCTGAATATGTGATCAGATGTAAGCATGTACCCCCAAAGCTTCTTAGAGTCCTGTTTTCACATAACTTGATCGGGGCTTCTGTTGTAAAAACGACGTTGGATAAGTATCGATATCTGCTTGGTCGAAGTTTTGGCCATCGCAGTTATCTATTGAGCCCGGCATTCAAAGCCAACAATCTCGGCGACGCTTCACCGGATGAGCACAGTTATCCATACTAACACGACCGCGTCGATGCCACTTGGCGAAGTGTGCGGTTACGGGATCCGGTGACACCGAGAACAAGCGATAATCTACACTCGCAGCCTCGTGTTTTGGTCGGTTCGAGTACCATAATGATTGTTATGCAACAACCATGACAGGCCGCCACACGTTCTACAGCTGTGGTGATTTCGGCACCCAATCTGCGAGTGAATCTGAGCGTCTTTCACCGTGTACTACAATGAACAGCTACTCGCTGAGACATTTCAGATCCTACCGGACATGCGGGACGTGCAAGATGGGCCCGACAACGCTGTGTTCGATGGATGTAAGCTTAGACTGGCAATCACCACGCTGACAATTCGGTCAAGCTCTGCCCAACGTTTATAAGTAGATCGATGCAACTTCCATCCATTGCTGGCAGTCATGCACGACATGTTTCTGGCCTCAGTCGACAACTCGGGAGTTTTGAGGATGCTCCGCTGGTTTCTGGATGAACGTCCCTGGGGCATTTTATTGGGTGGGAAAGAGTAGTGCGACGAGTTGGGTCTGGACGATGGCGCTGCTAATGTGGCATAGTCTTATGATTAGTGCATCCCTGAGAGCGGGAGTAATCGTCCTCCGGCGACAGCATGCTGCTGCAGTTGCAGGCGCTGATACGACGCTCAGTGACAGATCTCGATGCTTGCCAGTTGCATACCATTTGATAAGATTATCACGCCGTATTCGGGGAGTTCTGTAGCCTAACCCCGTATAAAGTCCGTCCATTGGTTTTACTGCCTTCGATTAAGGAGTGGTTCCTGGAACATTTGTAGCGTTGTAGATGAGTATCTGTGAGTGTTCACAAGAAAGGTTGAAGAGAACAAGTCGATTTCCGCATTACATAATGGATAGGACGGGTCGATGTCAGCGCTTCAGCCTCAGTCGCTTTTCTGCCGCATCGTCTTGTCCTTGTAGGGGGAAAATGGCACAGAAGAAGCACAAGCGGTCTTGGAGCATATCTACGGTGGGCGAGAAGGATCAGGTTACGTTTTTGTACTTAGCAACACAAACTTTTTAGTTCGAATTTCAGATCCGAGTTTTTCACTTTACGTGCCGAGATGCCGAGTGCACAAAATGCAATAATCCTTCTCGAGACGCCTAGTCTGGTGACCAGACCGCTATGAGGATGCCGAGGCGACTTAACTCCCTTGCGCAGTCCTCGCCATTCATGTCGTTGTGTGGTAGTAACGAGAGCTTCCCTTCTTGTAGGATATTGATAGCGCGCTGAATTTGCCCATTCTGGGACAACTGAGCACTCGAATTGGATATGCATGTTGTGTTTGAACTTGATCCACTGGACGATACGAACGATGCAGAGCAATTCATGGACGTATTGATGACAGACGGACTTAGACAGCAGCTAACAGGTAGCTTACATACTTAGTCTCGTTTGTCATCGCCCAAAAATGGGGCTAACGGTCATGTGCCTGTGGGAATCCGCGCGTTCCAATTGAGGGCGACCAAATTTACCAGACCGTCTATCGACG
>JBBPTV010000260.1:0-30286 GCA_038094275.1 Tubosaeta brunneosetosa | reverse complement strand
CGTTTGCGCCGTGCCCAAGTGGGGCGATGGCCCGGCCGTGCATGAATCGAATTACGACACATTCCACTTGCCTACCAAACGTGTAAGAAATGAGTTCACCCGCCAGCTGTCAATCCAAAACATAGATGATAAATAGATAACCGGCAACCCTGATTCAAGAGTATGACTTGTGTGGTATCATGTCGCGCGCAAGTGCGGAAATGGATGGCTATGTAGCGACCGATGGTTGTGGATGCCGAGAGAGCGCCGCCGCCCTGTCACATTTGCGACTCGGATAGCCAGTTTTGACGGATATTGCGTACGGTGTCTACCGATGCGAAATATAACCCGGGCGACCAGATCACGAGGTCGAGAGACTCCGTATCCGATTCTAAAAGGTATGGATCAGAAGCGGATCGTTCATCCTGTCGTCGGGACACTTACTTGCCGGGAAAACAATTCGCTAGCCGGCCGAATGTCCGCGGCAACGTCAACTGAAGCGGCAGAGGGCATACTTAGTCGCCATCTATGTACAGATGGGGATTGCAGAACAATTTCACATCACGTAGTAAGACTCGCGGGCCGAGCAAGCTCTGACGTCCCCAAGCCGGGTAGAAGCATTGGGGGAAAGTGCGGTCCCTCCATCCTACGAGGGACGGGCTCTCGGGTGTTAGAGGGATGTCACTCAACATCGGCAGATCGTTGATGATCAACTTGAGGAGCGACTCATCGTTAGGGTTTCGTACAAATCGTCAATGCATTTGTATACTGGTACCAGGTCTGTTAACGGAAATGTTAAGACCTATCCATATGTTTCAGTAATTTGGTATATGAGACGGACGAAAGCATAACTCGTTGTCTTCGTGGGAGACAGGAACCCACGGATCATGGACGGCGGAGACAGGAGTTAAGGTTTTGTCCGAATCTATCACGACTTTGCACCTATTCAATGGTGTGACGAATAAGCTGGGTGTCCATCTAATGCAGTCTCCTTGGCACATGGCGGTCCACCAGCCAGAGTGATCTTGTTTGATAATAGTCAGCACTGCATCCTTGTGAAGTGACAGACGGACGGGGTCCGATGAGTCAAAATCGTACGTGCGGAGAGCGTGGCACGAGTCCTGGGCCTGAGGGTTGCTTGTTGTCACAGAGGAGATACTCGTGACAGGGAATGCAGATTCGGAAGCAGAATACAGAGGCATGTCGGTGGAAATACGCAGTGGCTTGCCCTGTGGACGTGGGCGCAGAGAAGCATTGGGTAACGTTTACGTGTTCTTGAGTCTGAGGGATGAAGTGGATACTACGAAGACCCTGGCGACGCACGCTTTATCTCTGCGATGAAGTGTTGTGGTTACTCCAAGTATTGGCGCACAGCGTTCAGGTTTCAGTTCTTGTCGGTCGATAGGAAGTCATCTCAACTTGCGCTAGTTCGTCAGGGATACTAGAACCATGTTCGAAACTTGTTATGGCGATCTGTGAAGTGAAACAAACATAGAGTACCATTCCTCATGGCCTGATAGCAAATACCTTTGAACAGACTCGAGACAACAGATATTCACTCCATGTACTGTTTATCAACGGGGCGTCGCCACAAAGGACTCAAGGTCACAAAAACAGAGTACCTGAGTCCAGTCAAGTCACTAGAAATTGAATCACCTGAGACTCAATGGAATGATATCGCTGTTGCTCACCAAAGCAATTGCTCGGGATGGGGCCGACTGATCGGTCCGAGCCGCGAGGAGCTCAAGCTGTGCTGGCAACGATGCCTGCTTCCACTTGGAGTTCTCCAAAGGCCAAGGTATGGTTCATTGCTTCCAATCTTTAAGCTACAGCACTCATGTCCCGAAATCGTAGGTTCAGCTCCGGTGAGTCAGTTGTTGTACTGGAGATGCGGATACCATGATTGTCGTCGGATGAGGCAGGCTCTCAGTCCAACGTCTTCGAACAGTACAACAAAAGAAGGAAGCGCTTGCCAAGAGTTCTCGACGAGACATCGCACTCTCATTGGAAAAGGGAAAGATCGAGAGTGCGCGGATTAAAGTCGAAGCAAGTGAGTGTCTGATCCGCTTAATGGAAAAGCATGTCACACTGAGGGCGTCAATGCCACGCGCACGTCTTTCATCAGTCATCAATGAGGATATCAGTCTTGAACTTTTAGAACTCTTGGAACTCTACTGCGAGCTCTTGATCGCCCGCTTCGGGTTGCTGGATCAAAAGTGAGTACAGGCGCCGTAAGTAGGCTATTGACCGTGTATTTCCTCTCACATCTCTCATAGCACGCGAGAACCTGATCAAGGCATTAAAGAGGGGGTTTGTGCCGTCATCTATGCTGCGCAGAGAACTGAAGTGAAAGGTAACTCCAATTTCCGCTTTAATCTGCCAGCTAAATGGACTCCCAAAGAACTTCACGTACTGCGTGAACTCCTGATGCAGAAATATGGACGAGAATTTTCCGCCGCCGTAATGGAGAACCGCGAAGGTTGTGTTAGCGACCGTGTAAGCACTACGTCCAATTTAAACCCTAACACAGCCCATCGATGTTGATTGCAATAAGGTGGTGAAGAAGCTGCTTGTTGAAACACCGTCGTCCCAGCTAGTCGATGGGTACCTAGTAGAGATAAGCAAGGCGTACGGGGTTAAGTGGTCGCCTTCTACCACTCCATCGGGGAATGAAGATACAAGCAAACCAGTTCGTATGACCTCTTTGGTGATTGTTTTACTCACAGGCGTGCTGTAGGATGAAACACAAACGGCAGAGGAAACGTCGGAGACTCTGCCAAGTTACTCAGAAGAGCCAAATGTTTCCAAGCTACCTGATCTTCCGCCAACCGAAGAGGAAGCTGAGAAAAAGCCGAACAGTCAAGTCAGACCGGCTGAAGAGAATCGCGGGGACGACTTTGAGACTTTGGCACGTCGTTTCCAGGAACTGAAAAAGCGCTAGCGCAGTAGTTTTGGCTGGGGTGAAACTGATCGGCATACCCTCGGCTTTTGCGCTCATTGTAAACGTTTCACCCGCCGGAATGTGGATAATTTCGCTCTCTCTGCGTGTCGTACTTTTATGAAGGTGTTTTATGTCTCGGAAGAAATCCGCCGCGGATGAGACCCACTTGCAAGATATCGGTGATTCTGGCAAGACCGCCAAGAAGATGGTAAGCTACAAGTAGTACCGGTTAAACCATCATGATACCCGAGGGAGGACGACAAGAGGTACAAGGGGATCCAACACGACAGGGTTGGGCATGAGCCGAATAGTGATCTGAGAAAAAAAGATCTCAATGGAGCGATGCGGATCATCATTGGGTCAGTATGATATTTGTGCTTATTTGGGATCGGCACGCAGATTGACATGTGCTTGGACCGGACAGACGTTCGGCGGTGTAGGATGAGTGCACGTGTTCACCCTCACGGTGTTGTCGGCGACCAAGTTGGCAAAGGCGAGACCGAGGACGTGCAGAACTTGGAGTATCAGCGCTTTATAGGAGCGAGTGACGGCATTTGGAGGGATACTTTGTGACCCTGCAGTTGAGATGGTACCGCCGCCTTCTCCGCCGTAGTGACGTTGTGAATGATATCATGCACGCTGACAAGACAGCTGAACAAGGACGGCGGGCCATGTCATGGTCGGAGATGGGACGAAATCCGACCAGTCACGCGTAAGAAGAGCAGTAGTCTTTCAGTGCTCCTCCTGAGAAGAGAAGGAGTGGGGTGCACATACTTACTCGGTTGTGGATGGTGTGCCATGCAGTTGCCATTTCACGCGGTTCCAACGGTGTGACGGAGCATTAATCATGTCCGCCGGGGTCCCTGCCCGAGACCCCCCTCGAGTACTAAAAATCTCATTTATACCTTTCTGTCACTCCATGTCTATTCCTAATGCTGTCACTCACAATGGCCCCTCCCTTCTATCCAGTCCCGCCCGTAGACGATGATGATAGCGACACTGAATCCGATTGCTACACTGAAATGTCCATCGACTCCTCCGTGCCCAGCTCAAGGACCTCCGTCTCCTTCTCCATGCGCTCTCCTTCTCCAACCCCCTCCGTATTCTCTGTCACAAGTTCTCTACGTGCGCAAGCTTACCGCCAGGAATACGGCAGAGGTCTCAACAATTACTCCGACGTGTATCGTCTGCCTGCAGATGAGGAGGAACTCGACCGACTCGGTTTGTCCAGCTACCCTCCGTCGCGTGCTCACCCTCACTCTGCGAAAGATAAACAACACGATTTATTTCTAAAGGTAATGGAGAAGTACCCCCCTCCATTTCCCGAGGTTATGATGGAAGACGGCTTTGAGGTCAAGGCTGTTCTTGATCTTGGTTGTGGAAGCGGCAGCTGGTAGGCAACATCCCCCACCTCTAATTTCCTCTCTTGAACACCGCCCTCAGGATAATGGACATCGCGAGAGAGTTCCCTCATTGCAGTGCCGTTGCCGTTGATCTTGTTCCCATGCAGTCCCTGTAAGCTCTATCCACACATGTTATTTAACCTTTCTTGACATCTCTAGTTCTATGCCCCAAAATTGTAGGTGAGTACATGCACTCTTCTCCCGTTTACATCCCAGACATGGTCTGGTTGTAGGAGCGAAGTGGATGACATCAACCTTGGTCTCGAACATTTTTACGGCGACTTCAATGTTGTCCACTGCCAACTCATCTCGTCCGGAGTACGTTGCTTTCTTACCCATCAGCTGTAAAATTATATGCTCGTGTGTCCTTAGATTCGCGACTATCAAGTGTTGATCAACCATATAAGCCATGTCCTTCGACCGGGCGGTCTGATAGATGTTTATGAGTTTCCCTTCGCTTTCACGGGAGCAGAAAAACAACTTCTCTACCCTCCCGCCGGATCTTTCCATCCACCGTGGACACCCCTTTGGATGTCTTATGCACACCGCGCAGTAAAGGCACGGGGAGGCGAGGCAGACGCTTCCATTCACCTCCACCAGTGGATATCTAATCATCCGGCATTCGAAGACGTCGTCTATCGGGAGTTTTGGATACCACTGTCCCCATGGGTCCGCGGAAACGATCCAGAGTCAAAATTCTGGAATGAAATTGGTGCAACTATGAGGGACGACGTAAAGGTGAATGACATCTCGACGAAACTATCAGTCATATTCATATTCATATTTTTTTCTGCAGGCATTCATGAAATCGGGTAGGCCACTCCTGCTTGGTCATGGCCTCTCGCCAGACTTTGTCGACGCAGTGGAACAGAATGCAGTGAGAGAACTCGACGAAGCGGTAACTCCACTTTACGTCTTGATACAAAATGTCTATGGTCGCAAAAGGCACTGATCTTTCTTATTTCCGTCCTGCGGCGGGCTTCTTCCGCTTGCATTTTCTCGACCTGGATTTTCAGCATGGCATGTAGTGTACTGTATTTAGAGAGCATTTGTATGATATTACTACGCACTTACATATCATCTCTATCAATGGTGGTCAAACAACCCAGCCGTTTGCAAATATCCCCTAGCTGAACGGGTGGCCGCATCGGTTGCACAATGTGCCTCAATAATCGTCGTGCGGGGCTAGGGTGATCATCGAGTTCAATTCAGATGACAAAGTAGATCTGTTTAGGACTCCCTCCGAGTTCATACTGAAGTGTTCTAGAATGATTCTAGTATGTAATCAATTTGCAACGAGTAACGGATACCTTAACGGGCGCAATAGACTGAGAGGTTGTGGCCGTCGTCCGCGGCAGTCCTGGCTGCAGCGTAGTCCTTACCCCGCGAGGTTTGACCGCCGAGCAAGCGAGCGACGACTGGCAGGTAATCTCTTACGGAGGACTCGACAGTTACAAGCGAAGCCGCGGCCCACTGGTTAGTATCGCAAACAAAGACAGGGGCGGCCACATAGGTGATAGAACGGCGAATCGAAGCACCGTCTGACAGCTTGTGGATGAGAAAGCGGGGCGGTGGCCGGAAGAGAATGCCATGCTTACCATCTCAATATTCATGATGCACCACCTGCGCCTCACTACGCCACAGGAGCGGCTTGCTCATCTGATACGTACAGTCCTCTTGGTGTAAATCTCGAGGGTCATATCATATCCATTGAATCCAGCGGAATACTTCTCGCCTGGGATAACGAAACGGACTGCTGTATCGACCGCCACACAAATTCCAAGACAAAAACACGTTGCAAAGAATAATTGAACTCTAAAATTGCTAAGTATGTATCGGCCTAGTAGCGCGCATGTTTTTCGAACCTACCGCTTCCGCCGATGCCCCTCCACGAGATCCGGTGACTTGATTTCAGGCCGAGGCAAACGTTAGCTAAGACCTTTGATAGCAGTCACCATCAAAGCACACGTTGCTCTCACACTAACCAGCAATTTGCGGAATCCAAGCACAGGATCCGTGTAAAGTGAATACAAGTGTCAGATCCGAGAGTACCGTATGCACGGCGAGGCACGTTTCGATGGAACAGCCCCATAATCAGGGTTCACTTGATAGGGTGAGGTCAGCCTGTGAGATCAAAGCGACTGTCTCTTACACTAACTGCTCAGAAATGCAAAGTGAACAGTTTGGTGCTCAATGAGCAGTTAAGCTCAACGTAAACTGTCGGGCGAACATTTAGTGTCACAGAATGAACCAAGAACTCACTCACTATAGTTGACTAGAAAAGGGGTTAAGAACCATACACACCAAACACGTGTCAACAAGAGATCCACTTACACGTTCGCTGGACAACAACATCGTCTCCAATGGCCTTCGCGTCGAAAAAAGAGGAGGAGAGCGGTCTTAGCTCCTACTATAACAATAAAACAACAATCATCCAGGAAGCCCGCGTCTTCAATGACTCGCCCATCAGCCCGCGCAAGTGCAGAGCTCTGCTCACGAGGATTGTGTACCTTCTTTATATTGGCGAGACCTTTAGCTCGCAGGAGGCGACGACGTTGTTCTTTGGCACTACCAAGTTGTTTCAACATAAAGATGTGAGTCGAGTGGGGTACCCGTTTAAGCTGGTTGATCATCTGCTACACAGAGTGCGCTGAGACAAATGGTATACCTCGCGATAAAAGAGCTGTCCACTACAGCAGAAGACGTGATCATGGTGACTAGCAGTATCATGAAAGACATGCAGCCAAACTCCGAGGTCATTTATAGACCGAATGCCATCCGTGCATTATGCCGCATCATTGACGTGAGGCGCTCGTGTCGTGTTATCGTGATGATCAATTTACCCTCGTTAGCCTTCCATGGCCCAAGGTATTGAGCGTTTTTTCAAAGCCGCTATTGTCGATCGGACACCGTCCATATCATCTGCCGCACTGGTTTCATCGTACCATCTCTTCCCTCAAGCGAAAGACGTGGTAAAACGATGGGTCAATGAAGCTCAGGAAGCGGTCAATGCAAAGTCGTCTCCCTCCTTGTTTAGTAGCTCTTCAGGAGGTTACCTGAATTTCGGGTCCTCGAGTTCATCGAACAGCGGATACCAACCTATACCGTCCACCAGTTATATCACCCAGTACCATGCCCTTGGTTTACTCTACCTCATTCGCCAGCAGGATCGGATGGCCGTCACCAAAATGATTCAACAACTGGGCGGCGGGAAATCTGGCGCTGGAACAACGCTGAAGAACTCGATGGCTCTTTGTATGCTGATTCGGTATGCTGCCAAGGTTATGGAGGAAGACCCCAAGTACGTGGTTGTCCTGAACAGACACCAGTCTGGTCTCACCACTATCCAAGCATACAAAAACAGATTCTTGATCTACTCGACGGCTGGCTACGGCACAAGAGCGACATGGTAAACTTTGAGGCCGCCCGAGCCATCTGTGAGATGAAGCATGTAACTGCTGCACAATTAACGAAACCCATCGCAGGTTTGTGCTCCTTTCTGATGCAGCAATTTGTTGTCAATATGTCTTGTAGTCCTACAACTATTCCTCTCATCTCCGAAGCCAGTCTTGAAGTTCGCCGCCACGCGTACACTAGCTGCTCTCGCCTTGACGCACCCAGCAAGCGTAGCTGCCTGTAACGTGGACCTTGAAAATCTCATCGCTGACTCCAACAGGAGTGTTGCTACATACGCTATCACTACTCTTCTTAAGGTGTGTTTGCCGTTTGTCTGTTCTTCTCTCGGTGTTTACCTTCCTCCAGACTGGCAACGAAGCATCAGTAGATCGCCTCATGAAACAGATCACAGGTTTTATGTCGGAGATCAGCGACGAGTTCAAAGTTATCGTCGTCGATGCCATCCGCTCTCTCTGCATCAAGTTCCCTGCCAAGCATGTATCCATGCTCGCCTTTTTGTCAGGTGTCTTGCGCGACGAAGGTGGATACGAGTTCAAGCGGGCCGTGGTGGAAGCCATATTCGACATGATCAAGTACATTTCGGATTGTAAGGAACAAGCGCTTTCGCACTTGTGCGAGTTTATCGAAGACTGCGAATTTACGAAACTTTCCGTCCGCGTCCTCCACCTGCTCGGGGTCGAGGGACCGAAGGCTCCTCAGCCCACGAAGTATATCCGGTATATTTATAACCGCGTTGTATTGGAAAATGCGACTGTTCGGGCTGCTGCTGTCGCAAGTCTTGCCAAATTCGGTGTCAATGCTATCGATGCTGGTCTACGTCGTAGCATTGGTGTCCTGCTCAGCAGGTTGGTATATGTGTCTGTTCACGTAGTACGGCTTATGACTCCTGCAGGTGTCTGGATGATGTCGACGACGAGGTCCGTGACCGTGCGGCCATGTACGTGAGGGTCTTCAAGGAGAAGCCACTGGCAGATGTATACGTAAAAGAAGGTAAACTTTTTTTCTTCTATATACAGGACAAGTGTCGACGGTCTTTTTGGACAGAATCGGTATTCTCCCTTGTCGCACTGGAGTCGAAGCTTGTTGCATACGTCAACGATCCAGCCGCCGCCACCCAACCATTTGATGCATCCACAATACCGAAAATTAGCCGTGCCCAGCTGGCAGCGGAAGCGAGCCGTAAGATGCCTTCTTGTTGTAACAGGAGTTAGCCTTACGAAATGTTTGAAGGTCCAAGCACGCTGGACACCATCGCTGTACCCACCAGAACAAACGCGACGCCACCGCCTCCTACAGCCGCAGAAAAGCAGTCTACGTATGCGCAACAACTTGCTGATGTTCCCGAATTGGAGGATTATGGCCCAATTCTCAACAGTAGTGCCAAACTGGCGCAATTGACTGAGACAGAAACTGAATACCAAGTAACCTGCGTAAAGCACGTATTCAAAGAACATATCGTCTTCCAGGTGCGCAGCGAGAGCGAACATTATGCGGTACAATACTGATTCCGGGTCAGTTTAATGTCTCAAATACCCTTCCAGAAACTGTACTGGAACAGGTGTCTGTCATCATGCAGCCGCAGACCGAGTCGGGGTTGACAGAAGATTTTATCCTCACTATTCCAACACTCACATCGGTTACCTCTCCAAGTATCGTTTACGTTTCCTTTACGCGAGATTCGCCCGAGGAATATGCCACGGCATCGTTCCAATGCGCGCTCAAGTTTATCAGTAAAGAACTTGATCCCTCGACAGGAGAACCCGAGGAAGAGGGGTACGAAGACGAGTATCAACTAGAAGATGTGGAGCTGAGCGCCGGAGGAGACTATATAATACCGAGCTACGCCTCGTTTTCGTCCGAGTGGGAACGACTGCGCTCTGGTGCAACTGCCACTGAGACGTTTTCGCTCACTAATATGGAAAGTATCAAAGGTGGGCTGAATCATGTTCTTTGATCCGAAGTCGCATCTAACGGCAATCACAGCTGCGTGCGACTCGATCATTGAGATACTGAACATGGAGCCACTGGGAGGTACGGAGACCCCGACTTCCTCGTCGGTGCATACACTCCAGTTGTCTGGGCTGGTCACGGGTGGAGGAGGGAAGGTGCTTGCGAGATGCCGGATGACGTTCTCGAAAGGGCAGGGTGTCACGCTGGAGTTTGGCGTCCGCGCGGAACAAGAGAGCGCATGTGTACTGGTCGTGTCTGCGATCGGCGCTTGAGTACCTTTTGGAGATGAATGCTTGGACTAGCAACACGAGACTTTTCATTTTGTTAGACGTAGCCGTGGCGTGACAGTGACAAAGCAGGGTCGCGCCCATTGTGGGCACCCGAACACAGACCGCGTACGCTCACCACCGTCGGCCATGCCAGCCCCGCCGTTGCCTCCCCCAAAGGTCATCCGCGTCAACACTAGAGGCGCCGTCATTCTCGCAGAGGAATCCCCTGAAGTAGATCTTGTTTCTCTACCACACCGCCTCCCTGACACGTCTTATCAAAGACACGGGACAGCAGAGGTATATACCTTCCAAACTACATCGAACCGATTTCCCATATTGCCATCGACGTACGTGCACGTTTCTCCTTGTTGCCGTGCTCCACGTTCGTTGTTCCTAGATCGGTGGCTCTCTTGCCAAAGTTGTCTATTTCACTCGTTCACCAGAAGAGCCACCTTCTCCGTCTATTGCTGCGACCCAGGGCAGTTCCTCTGGACCAAGCAGCTTTCCCACCTCGAGGGTCGGTTCACCACCGCGTTCACCTGCCATCCCACCCAGTTCGTCACACACACGTCATGGTGCCCTCACCCCCCTCGTGCTCGAGCACGGTAATGCCAACCACGCCCTCGACACCGACCTACTGCGCTCCACGATCCTCCAGCGCACGACGCGCGTGCACCACATCCCCGGTGGCTCCATCAACTTTGGGCGCTTCGAGACCACCAACATCTCTGGCCTCATCACCTTCCTCTCCGAGCTCATAAGCCGGTCCGCCACCGCCAACGGCGTCTCCCTCGAGGAGATGCGCCGGGGGGTCAAAATCATGGCGACCGGAGGGGGCGCGCACAAGTTTGGCGCGGTGTTCGAGCGGGAGCTACACGTCGAGGTGCAGCGTGAGGACGAGATGGCGTGCTTGATCGAGGGGATGAAGTTCATGGCCATGATCCCCGAGGAGGTCTACTACTTTTCGGACGAGCTCATCTCCGAGTTTTCGCACCCGGGGACGGTGCTGGAGCGTCCGTCGCCGAACCCGCCCAAGTACGCGATCATGTTTGAGGGGGAGGAGCCCTCGGCGCATCTGCCGTGTTTGCTCGTCAACATCGGATCGGGGGTGTCTATTCTCAAGGTGGACGCGGACGGGACGTTTGAGCGTGTGAGCGGGACGAGTTTGGGAGGTGGTACCTTGTGGGGTCTGTTGAGCCTGCTTACCCCTGCCCGAACGTTTGATGGTGGGTAAATCTACGTTTATTTGTCGATCGATGGACTTTGTTTTTCGGCAGAGATGCTGGCCCTGTCGGAGCAGGGTGATAACGCGAAAGTGGATATGCTTGTAGGCGATATCTACGGGACGGATTACACCAAGCTTGGGCTGAAATCGACGACGATCGCGAGCTCGTTTGGCAAAGTGTTCAAACATACGGGGGAGGGGGAGCGCGGGACGTTCGAAGCAGAGGACATCAGCAGAAGTCTGCTTTATGCAGTGTCGAACAATATCGGACAAATTGCGTGGGTGGCTGTTCTTTGAGGTTCGTTGGGTTCTCTGACGCGGTGGTACCCAGATATATGAACGCGGAAAAGTACGGCCTGGACAGGATTTACTTTGGAGGGTGCTTCATTCGCGGTGAGTGATGATGTCCCTGGTTATAAAGGCACTCAAGTCGGTGCAGGGCATGCCACTACGATCACCACTCTTTCGTATGCTATACGGTTCTGGAGTAAAGGCACCAAGCGTGCACTCTTTTTGAGGCATGAGGGATTCCTGTGAGTGTGTTGATTGGAAATGCTGTCCCTCGGTATTCAGATTTGTGTAGGGGCGCCATCGGAGCATGGATCAAGAACATTGATACGGACAGTACGCAGGGTGACTGAAGTGTTTGCGTGGGTCGTACCTGTCTCACGACGAGGCCACGAGGCGACCCTTATGACTGCTGGTATTCTCATCCCCACTATAAATACCCGATATACTCTCAGTCTGGAAGCGACTCCGTTAATCCTGTCATCGCGAGTTACGTTATGTTGGGATCCATGCTGTATCGTATGTCCGATGGAGGGTGGTCACTTGGGATGGCGTGCTGTGCCATGACCACAGGTCAGATCGGATATGCCAGCTGTTAGGGCTCCCAAAACAAATGAAATTAAAATGATAGGTACGATGATGTAATCACTGTAATACCACGTGCAACTATGTTCTCGTGAACAGAAAAGAAAGTTGGGCCGAGAGAGTTCAAGGTGACGGACGCTCGTGTTCATCTGCGGGTCCTTTGCTGGGTCTTGAGGGATCTGCGAGAAAGGAGGATGGATTGATGAGCAGCCGTGTGAATATTGAGGCGTTAGCACAGAGTTGTCTAAAAAAGGTGCCGATATGGAATATTGCCAGAGCTCGATATACAGAGCCTTTGTCATGTCGCAAGCTTGATTTTCCTCTTCTCCTCTTCACCACTCCATGGACAACATCTCAGTATCATCCCCGCCTCTCTCCGCTAAAAGGCTCGCTCTACACAGAATTCCCCTCTCCCCACCCCCCTACAGCTCCATATACGACGGCGACGACGACGGTCCCTCTGTCGACGAAAAGCCATCGGGCAGGGGACGGCGTGACCCCGACAGCACAGACAAGACTTCCTCCAAGAAGCCCCGTCACCGCCACAGTCCGGCGCAGCTCGCCGCGCTCAACGAGCTCTTCGAGAGGAACGAGCACCCCAGTTTAGAGGACCGTACAGAGCTCGCTGAGCGACTTGGAATGTGAGTTGCCTTTTTTGGGTATATCTGCCCTCTTATCAATTTCCCTTGTCATCGTTACCATCGCTTCAGGGAAACTAAGACAGTCAATGCTTGGTTTCAGAACAAGCGCGCATCCACTAAGAAGCGAAACAAGTCCTCTCCTACAGATATCGACCATCCAAAGTCGAACTCGACCCTCCCCTCCATAGCCAACCTCCTTAATGCCACCCCACATCCTCGCTCACATCCCTCATCTACCCGCAAATCAAGGCAAAAAGACCTCCATCTGAATGACCATATCCTCGCAGACCCCCTCGCCCGTGGTCAACAAGAACCTGTCCTCGAGGGTTCCTTCTTTGCTGGTCCGTCCGAGTTCTTTGGACAGGAACGCTTCATTTTATCCCACCATCGTGGGCGTGATCCCGAGTTGGAGGCTGTGCCTCAGTTACATAACTCTGACCCGGACCACATGATTCCTGATACAGACAATCGTTTCGTATCCGAGAACGATGCACTGCCGTCCAGAAGGGGTCGCAACGACGTTGCAAGAATGCGCACTTCTCCAGAACAAGCAGATGCGCTCCGCCACGCCTACGCCCTCAATGACCACCCCACGCGTGAGCAAAGACAGCTCCTTGCCGACAAGATTGGCATGTATGTCACCCCGCCACAAACCTTGTTTCGCGTGGCTCATCACCCTCGCAGGCGTCTCCAAAGTGTCACCAACTGGTTTCAGAACCAGCGCAGCCAAGCAAAGAAGCACAGAGAAGACGAGTCTTCTGTCCCTGAGCTCTCTCGACGCCATCCCCCCGGTGATCCCTTGCCAACCCTTCCTCCTCGATCTCACCACCCTTCCCTTGCCATCCCTGATCATGATCCCCGTCCAAGACTGTTGTCCACCGGGACTGACGAGTACCGTGAGAGTCGGAGTAGAATGTCTCTACCCCCGACGTTCAACTCTCGGTTGTCTTCTCCGCGAACACGGAGGGGGGCCATTCCCTATCCTAGGGATTCCAAAGACCTTCACGCCGATGAAGGTCGACTCTACGATCACAGTAGTGAGAACGCCAGAGCCGACGATACGTTTGCACGCCCCCGGCGGTCTCGTCCTGAGCCACATCAGCTGGATGCGCTCAAGAAACTGCTCCATCGCACGCTGACGCCTTCAATAGAAGAGCGTAGCGCGCTTGCGTTGGAGGTCGGCATGTGGGTAGATGATCGGGTAATGCTGTCCCAACTCATCAATTCACAGGGATATTGGCAAGGTAACCAACTGGTTCCGCAACATTCGTCAGAACGCTCGTAAACGCGGAAAACGCCCCAAGGCCCCCGCTGCAGCTGTCAATCCACAGGAACCCGACGCATCGTCCGGTTCTTCCGTGTATGATGACGACGACGCTATGGACCTCGTTTGCGAGGACGTCATGGATCAAGAGATGGACGATCGTAGCGAGGAGGACTATCAAGAGGCTGTGACTCCCTTCACTGATGTATCATCATCACCCCCTCCCAACAAGCGGTCAAGGTCGCATCTCCCTGTCGACGATGGCATGAGTCCCATGGACATTCTCGTCGAGCCATCCCCTTTCCCAGATTTCAGAAAAGTCGTGGGAATGACTGCGGTGGGTGGTCCCAGCGATTATGACTTGGGAGTGAAGACGTACTCTGGTGTAAAACTCGAGGACGCACTCCTATTGTTGAGCTTCCATCAGCATGTTGTCCATTAAACGTGTAGGTGGGTCGGCTATGCTTATGCACTGGGACCACGACTGACACACGAATCGTTCCAGCACCTCGATGTACTGGCTTCGGTTTGTATTACCACTCACTTCCTTCGTTTGTGCCTCTTTTTATTCAACCTTGACCTGCACGTCGATGTGTTTGAGTAGTATTCCTGCAGCATATCCGTTATTATTGATTAATCGTTCATCTATTTATTTCCCTTGACTGCATTTGATAGCGCGTCATCCAACTCTGCTGTCTGCATATTCTGTCCCGCTCAAAAGCATCCCTAGATCACAGATAACGCTTCGAGTACAGAAACATATGTGTCACCTAGTCCTCAATCATGTAGATAAATGATCTTGAAATTATAAATCATTACAATCGCAATTACACCGAGTTGCGCCGTGCGCTCCTCCCCTTTCTTGCGGCCTTGCTCTTGTCTGCGTTTGGACCGTCGATGGTCAAGCTAGGTAGCTTGCCTTCCTCTTCCCAGCCGTTCAATGTCTCGACTGCGGCCCTGTAGCCCTTCTTTTCGATCTCGTCGTACTTGCTGAACTGTAGGGTGCCATACTGTGCATGAACTGTGAACAGATGCGTCATGGACACGGAGCAGGACGCACCTCTTGGACGGGCATCTGCATGTACAAACACCCCCGGGTCACCTTGGCCTCCTCGAGCGTCCGGACGCTCGACACGCTGAACAAAGAGAGACATCAACCGACGTCGCGGAGAAACGGGCACGCGCACTATGCCAACCGACTCTGTATCTCGGGTATCGCCGGTATGTTGCGCATGGTCGAGAACGGGTTCCATCTGTTGAGGAGGAGCCACCATCCGGAGAGGGAGTCGCCAAAGTTTCGAGGCGAGTTATCGTCCGTCTGTGTGTCGTGTGTGAGTACGGCACGCGAGGGACGCGGGTCGACGTACGGAACCGACGTCTACTGCAAAGACCACGCTCGCGCCCATGGAAAACATGGTCGAGACCTGAGGAGAAATGTTGGGCTGGTGACACGAGCGATCGACGCGACTTACGGGCAAATTGTCAACTAGTGACATTATGTTGGATCAGTTCGGCACCAAGAGATGTGGAACAAGACCCACGATAACCGCCATCAACGAGCATACTGCCGTTGTCACACAGTGGGGGCAGTAAGCCAGCCAGCGTCATCGACGCACCTAGTGAGCCCATGACACGAGGAATCACTACAAGTCGTGCGGTAACGTACGGATAAATCTCCAAGCATAACCAGTCTCGTGTATTTCCATACGTGATGTGATGATGTTGGTCGTATTGCAGTAATATGGAAGCCACATGTCTTCAATGTGGAGGTCATAAAAAGCCTGGCATAGTTTAGCATGGCCCCGTGGAAAGATGTGCCCACTTACCTTGTATATAGCACGATTAAATTCGTGTCCCTGCTCAAAGCATTATGGATGATGTATTTCTTTGGAATCAACACCTACCGTTGTGTAGGCTACCAGTGGATAAGTGACGTCCGAGAGCACTCTCCAGACGTTACTCATGCGACTGCTGAACTGTTTTGCTCGTCTTGTGCTCATAATTATGTCACAGTCGCGTGCATATAGCCCGGCAATGAAGGACCCTATACTCGTTCCGGCAATATAATCAATAGGGATGCCCCGTTCCTCTAGAGCCCTGATGACACCCTGAGGCACGTCAACTATCGGTATCTCCATGAGGAATCGAGATTGATCACGCACAATATGTGACAACCCACGCGCGCCACCCCCACCGAGTACAACTCCGACTGATTTGCCACAGAGCCTCCTAGCTAGTCGCGAAAAATCATTGATCATGGGCTGCCGTTGAGGGCGTGCATGTGCTCGCACTCTTCGATACCTCTGGATGCCGCTCTGAACTTTATCCTTTAGGTTCTTGAACGCGACGACCGCCTGGGGATCTTGTGGAGGCGAGACTTTTGCCAAAGGTAGAACGAGACCCTAGTCACCCAGATCATCAACTATTCTTCGACTTCGAAGAGCGAGGACCCACCGGCAACTCCACATGTGTATGTTGGTGAACCCACGGTCGATTCTACGCGAAACGTCATGCGAAAAAGACTTGGGCTAGGCTTCTTATGCACCAACCTTGAGCCACTCTCTGGTTGATCCGGGGGTAACCGATCGCTCAGGGTGGAGTAGCACAAGCTCCTTCCGAGCAGTGGTCTTCATCGAGAGTAAGAGGCGTTCATATTCCCCAATGCTCGGGTCGTCTCCCATGCCAACGACCATAACAAAATCAGCCTAAAAAGCATCAATGACATTCTGCACGGGAAAAATGACCCCCACCTGTCGAATGCAAGTTTGCGTCCAGGGACTATTGACAGGCGAATCAGCAACATAGAGTACAGTACGGTATCTCTCCTCTTGGTCAGCCAACCATGCCGCGGCCTTGAGCTTTCCCATTCTGGAGAAGGCATGCCGCCCGAGGTGCCCAGAAACGGAGGCTTGATTGAGAAAAGATGTACTAGAACCCATCTCTTCCAACGCTGCCTTGAGTTTCCGCGCAAATGTTTCTACGGGGACATGTCGAGACACAGGAAGGATAGCAACAGTCTTCAGGTTTGAGTTGTTTCGACCTAGTTCGGTCGCTGGGTTCGGAAGATAAGCATTCGAAGATGCATCCACTTCATCGCGTACTCGGGATGCAATGGTTCGGAGAAGCCTGCAAATGTAATGAACGCCTTAGTGCCATGGTAAAAGCCCCATCAACATACTGCGCAGTAGTGCGAGGATTTCTAGTAGAAAGAGTCTAGCTAGAGCATCTGTGGATGACAACTGGCTCACCGTGAGGAGATTGCGTTGAAAAGAGTTTGGGGCATACGAATCAACTCTGAATCGCGGATAGCGTGCAATGTTGTCCGCCGTGGCGAGTTAGTAATCACGTCCAGCTCTCCGACCGTGTCTCCTTGACCATATTCGCCAGTAATGATCACCTTCCCATTCTCCCCCTCGGTTATAGAACGCAATCGTCCATTAATGACAATGTAGAAGCTGTCACTAACGTCTTGTGGCCTCCAGAGAACCTGGCTGGCGCAAACTTGCATCCAGTCCAAAGAGGCATCGATTTGTAGTACTAGAATAAGGTGAGGTGATATTCACCAGCAGTCAATCAAGAGCGTGCATACCGAGTGGGGAGAGTAATGAAATCAGCCTCTTCGCGAGTGTCAACTGTACGATTGGCCGCTTCTCTACCAATCTGTCCAAAGCTTTGGCAGGTAAAAACCCGACGAATGTGTCCGTTTTGGCCTGGATGTCGACATAAGAAGGTGTACTACAAAGGGAAGCTGGAACACCCTTAGTCGAGAACCTGATATTATGGAGTGAGACGCACCAAGGTACCCCGCGATGCCTCCTGGTTTAACGGTGAAAAGGAGTTTATGGCCCTCCCGCTTACCGGTATCTGTCCTTACATAATCGTGTGTGGATGTTGAGTCCGTATCGGAACCCAATGCTTTGGACTGGGATGCTAGCGGAACGGGACATTGAGTATCTACTGGAAGGATGATGTCTAGGAACCCCTCGATGATATAGTATAGACCTGACTTGATCGTCAGTCTCTTAGTTCTTGCCGAAGGAGACACCGACCTGTGTTGCGTTCGCCTGTCTTCACGAGGGTAGAGCCAGCAGAGAAGAACAGAATTTCCACTTCATTATCTAAGCCGCTCATATAGTCAGTGGCATTCGAGGATTCCCCGGTGACACTTGACGTGTTGTCGTCCCCGGCATCCAGGAGAGAAAGAGATCCGAAAGGAGAACTGAATACCTCGGAGGGTGACTTTGATCTATCGAAAGGTGGAAATGCCGGTGAAGCTTCAACTGACTCTCCCCCATTGATGGGGGGTTGTAGTAATCCAATGGACTTTGCAATGCAAGACATAACTTCCGAGCGAAGGTCGAATTCGTCCCATTGAAGGCGAGCTGTCGCCGGGGAATTCTTAAAAGAGGTGGCACGAGGTGTGTTCAAGAATGTGAAAGTACGGGAATGAGATCTATAATTATCGTTTCCCTGGCCAGTTGAGGTCAGCAGATCTCCCGCTTGGACTTGTTGACGCGCTCGAAAGTGGAATGTGCGCATAGGGACAGGTCCAGTGGGACTTTCCGTGAGCCTTTCTCTCGAACTGACAGCGCTGGCGCTGTTGACTTTTCCAGAGGGAAACATGTAGGGGGAAGGATCATGACTGAAATAGTCACTCTCCGAATCGGATTCCTGGACCGCGACATCATCAAAGCGCTGGCGCAAAGAATGTAGTCCGCCCCCTTTGTAGAATGAATCCGGCAATGGATGACACGCAATTTCGTTAATCGCCTTCTCAGTCCGGAGGACTTCCGTTGTCAGTCCCAAGTATTTGTGAGCCGCGTTGAAGGTTGCTCGCGAGAATCTTGTCAAAATTACTTTGGGGAAAATAAGCATCTCGGGATCGAATGGCCCATCAATATTACCTACCCTGGACGATGTGACCTGTCGCTTTCGGAAACTTCTTGGTCACCCTTCGGAATGCTTCTGCCGGGATAACTGCAAGTGTACTATCTTCTGTTGCCCGTCCAACGATACCATGACGAAGCGATTGCTGGATAGAATCGGATTGCGGAGGGGATGGAACGTTCGGAGGAGTGTGAAAAGATTGTCTTGTGTCAGTTGTACCCGTAACGGACCCAGTCGGGTGAGCTGTTGATCCGGAGGATGAAATCGACGCCGTTCGATCGCGAGGAGTGGGAGACGATCGCCCGGATTCAAGGTCGAGGTGCGACACGTCAGTGTTTATTCGCTGGACGTACTTTCGTGGAAGAGCTAGACGCATGTTTGAGTTCGTAGGGTGCATGTATTGTGTGTCCTCCTGCCAGCTCAACTTGATTTCGTCTGTAAACAGACTGAGGATGCTGAAAAGGCTGGATAGCGTTCCACCGCTCCGGACTTCGTTAATCAACTGATAACCATTCATGTCTTCGTCGTCCCAAGAACCATTCTGCGGTGCCACTTGGTCAGTTCGCGCGAAAACCTGGACAGTCCCATCTATGACACAGTAGAAATTCCGATCTTGATCAAGAGAAATGCTGTCTCCTGCAATGAGTCGTCTGGTCTGTAGATGCCTTGCCAATTCATGGAATACCTACCACGTACTAATTAGGCGGGCGGAAGAAGGGGAGGAAATGGTGCAACACTGACAGGTTTTTCAAGAAATCCGAAGACCCGCACAGCTTGCAGGAAGTCATCCAGGTAATTATGGAAGGCCGGAGGCGGTTCCGCGGTATTAACATCCGGATGAAGGGCATTAACGTCTGGTTTAACGAGCGGTGGTTCTTTGAGTTGCGAGTATGTATTGAGGTATCGTAAGCGAATCCAGTAGTTCAATGCGACTGTGGATGCGGCAAAAAGGAACGCAAAGGACCAGAAGTTGAGCTAAGAGAGGTCAGAATTTGCCTGATACGCAGTGGAGGAAATGCTGACCGTCAATGTCATCGAATACGACAGCACAAAGTAAATCAGCCGGGGAACCGAAATGGTTGCAAAGGTTACAAGCGACTTGACCCATGAGAGCACCCATACTGCGCCGGGCATGCGTGACTCCTTTACGTTGGATGCATCAAGCTGAAAGACGTACAAGTTACCCAGAAACATGCCGACACCAGGGAGATAAGGGGGTGTCGACCATCGTATTCCGGCGGGGGAACCAACGTCTCCATCGTGGTTGAAGTTAAGACGTCCTGCTAACAAGGGCCAGCAAGTTAGTCGAGGGCGCCTTACTTGTGCACCTCTGCCAACCCTGTAATTCGTGGCTGTGCTACGACAACCCGCACTGATGGCAGCGACGTCGGCGCCGTCCTCTGCAGATGTCCAGTCCACGTCAGGCATCGAACACGACAATGAGCAGTTGGACGTCCAAATACTCAAAGATGCAGCCAAAAAAGCTTTGGTAAATGCCCTCAATTCGGTATGTTCCTCCGCATCTCGTGACCCTGCTCACGCTCACTCTGATTCATCCGCAGGTGAATGGTGCAAAGACGCTCGTACTCGATCCCACTTTGTCTGGTCCACTTGGCCTTGTCACAGAAGTCGCGCTTTTGAAGGTATTTTTCATTTGGAACACACATCGCGTCAATGTTCGTCATCAGATAGAATCATGGTGTCGACAAAATGTTCTGGCTTGAACCCGGCCCTCTGACTTCGACTACCACGAACGTGATCTATCTCTGCAGACCTCTCATCAAATACGTCAAGATAATCGCAGGTTAGTGTAGTCCACTTCTATGTCTCATCTCTATCAATGTGCAAACCAGACCAAATCAAGAAATCTTCCAAGGAATCACACAAGTACAGGTACACGCTATTCCTCGTTCCCCGGACTTCGACTCTTGTCTCTCGGATACTGGAGGAAGAGGGTGTACTTGGTGACGTGACTATCTCGTCATATAACTTGCAGTTTATACCTGTCGAGGAAGATGTCATTTCACTGGAGTGCGACAGTGCATTCAAAGAGCTATGGGTGGTCAGTACGTGTAGGCTTGTTTCGCTAGACGTTGATTTTTCTGCAGGATGGCGACGAGACCGTCATATACAATTCAGCTTTGGCCCTGGACGCCCTTCAGTACACATTCAGTCGATTTCCCCGCATTATTGGAAAGGGAGACTATGCTGCGGTAGGGCAGACAATTGAGCCATACTCACGTGACTAACTTTTGGGACAGAAACTTGCTACTCTCTTGACGAAACCCCTTCCCGAGCAACCGGTTGCTCCTCCCGTCTCCCTGAATCCCCAAGCGCCATTCGATTCTTTGATCGTCTTAGATCGACACGTTGATATGATCACCCCATTACTGACTCAGTTAACTTACCAGGGTCTTATTGATGAATTAATTGGTATCAATCACTGTGAGCGTCCTCCTTCTCTCTTGAGTGACTTCCTCACACCCATTTAGCCCAGGTTGACCTGCCGCTGAGCCTTTTGAATCCACCGTCTGCACCAGAATCAACTAACCCGAGTACCTCACAACCGACCGCAACTATCACATCAGTCACCAACGAAAAGACGAAGAAACATCTCTTGTCTGCAGTGACAGACCCGCTGTTTACAGAACTGCGAGACTTGAATTTCTCCTCTGTTGGCAAACGCCTCAACCGTGTTGCGCATCGGATTGACGAAGACTACAAAGTGCGCCAACCAGCTGTGGGATGGTGAAGATTTCTCACGTCCCGCAGGCTCGCTTGCAGGCTAAGACAGTAGCGCAGCTGCGTGACTTCGTAGGTAAGCTCGGCGGGTTGAAAACAGAACACGAGGCCTTAAGACTACGTGGGTGATTACATGCTTGCTACCTCCATCGTTCCTGATCCCATAACTCAGATACTGGGTTGTCCGAGATGTTGGTCCCGCAGACGCGTACTGAGTTGTTCAACAAGTCTCTGGAAATACAGCAGAGTGCGTGGTTTAGTTTTGGTGCATTTAATTGCTGACTCCGGGTCCCAAGATCTTCTTGCTTCGTATGAGCCTACAGCCCAAATCAACACAATCGAAGAGATGATTGCTCAAGGTGCGGATATGCAAACTGTCGCTCGACTTCTTTGTCTTGCGAGCATAACCACCGGTGGCATCAAGACTCGATTGCTGGATAGCGTAAAGAAAGAGTTTCTTCAGGCAAGGACTGACATTGATCCTTCATGATGTCTTGCTGACTCTTTCTCATCCCAAAGGCTTATGGGTATCATCTATTGCCCCTTCTGCTTTCTTTGTCCGTACCTCCACTTTCTGTTCTCCTACAAAACCCGCTTCCAGCATCAACTCCCCCGCCATCTAAGCTGCCGTTTACGTCTGTGCGCAAGTCCTTGCGTCTTCTGATCGATGACAATCCAGAAGCGCTGGAAGAACTCGAGAACGATATCAGTTATGTATATTCTGGCTATGCGCCAATCAGCATTCGACTGGTTCAATGTGTGGCACAAAAGAGCGGGGTAATCAGCAACCCAGCGGAAAAGGCCAGTGTGGATGACCGGGACGGAAAGGGGAAAGCTTCGACCCCGAAGAAACTTTTTGCGCACCCTATCGTCGGCTGGAAAGGTTTCGAAGATGTACTCTCCACCATTCCAGGAAAAACTTTTGACATAGTGCAAAAGCAACCTAGTGGGGCGGGGACAAGCACTCCGCCTGTTTCTACGCTTCGTAAGTGCAGACATTTAGATTGCTGAATTACTGAGTTCGTATGATTGCCAGTTCAACCTCATGAACAAACAACTACAACAGTGGTCTTCTTCCTTGGCGGTTGTACATATACCGAGATCGCAGCGCTGAGATGGGTCGGCCGGCAGAACAAAGGTATAGACTGTTCTGCATTCGAGACACATGGTTATTCATTCACCTAGGTCGGAAATTCCTGATCGCTACCACTGGAATCATGAGTGGTGCGAGCTTGGTTAACAGTATGGCCAACGATGGGAGAAGAGGTTCTGGATTGTGAAGGATCCGTTGGTGTATTTTAGTAACAAAATCACCGAAGCGACAAGATAGTGGTGTGATGCAGTATATCAGGCGTATGGGCGAGGAATTTGAGAGGTCGGACGACGGTGACATGTGATAGTGGGAACGAATCAGATGATCATATATTTGAGTTGGCACATGGCATTGGGTATTTAGTGCCCAAGTCATTACCTAGATACCAAACTTCATTCATGGTTAAACACAAAATCAGACATTCGACATAGCGATCTAAGATCACATTGCATATGCACACTATACAATGTCGCTCAAGGTCCACCAGCGGCCAGGGCCCTGTAATCAGGCCATGTGATGGATTCCCTGAACTCAACTTCAACATCAGTGATATTGTAAGACTCAAGGAGTTCCTTGCAGCCAATGGCCGCTGTGTGGGCATCCTGGCCGGAGAGTGAATTGGGCCTGACCCCAATCCATATAACAGGGGGACCAGGGGACGCCTCTCCAATCTTGAAGCAAACGAGATCAATGCTTGTCCAATCAACCTGCTTGGAATGCAGGCAGTCGCAGACCTTTTGGCCCAGTTCATCCCAGACCGTTTGAAGCTCATGGTTATACACTGGCCGGAGCTCCTTCAGGTCATCGTCGCTGGTGGGCCGCTTCCATGGTGTGGTGCTAGTACGGTAGACCAAGACAGGCTTGGAGGGCAAACCTGCATAGTAGTACTTGGCCTCCTCTTCAGGGACAGTGTGAGATAGTGTGACGTCTACGGAGTCATCAGCGGAGCTCTGGGGAGTCTTTGTGAATGTAGGGGAGATAGAAGTCACTGGGAAATTTTGGGTGAAGGTGAGTACGGGAAGATGGTAAAAAACTATGAAGAACTGACTTGCGAATAAGGCCTTACAGTGAATCGACTGTTTGTTTTGTGATCTAGCGGATAGGATACGAACGAGAGATGGCGGCGAAATGTCAAAATTTGTCCCCTATATACCACACCCCTTTCGTTCGTGAGGGGCTCAGTGGCATTTATTCCCCTCGGCCCCTCAGCTGGTTGCGAATACTTTCAATTGAATACGCGGGTGGTGATCATAGATCTGAGTCTCACGGTCTGTTACCAGCTTGTCGGATGCTGTGTCGCCGCATCCGCCATCAGTCTCGCACGCATGCTCATCATTAAAGATCTTGGAACGTTCACACCGGCTCGGGTGTCATTAAAAAGGGCGTACGTGGTCGATTTAATGGTCCAGAACAAGCTGAGGCATACTATCTCGTCTTCAAATTGCATATGTCATTTCTGATGGCCGTAATTGTGCTTGACAATGACGATTTTGAAGTAGGATCGGCGACGTATACTGCTCCTCGAACTGGCCGGCGTTTTGTGTGCATCCTATTGGCGCATATGGTGCGTCAGCGAAACAATATGCCTACGGTGATGACACACTGGGGTGCCTTGGCCGATGGGTTCTTGAGCAGCATGGCTGAGATGTCGACGAATGTACTGACGATTCCTTCGTCTGAAAGGAAAACCATTGACGATTGATCAGTGCTTAAGGATGTGGAAATTGTTACTCGACTTCTCTTTCAACAGCCCTTGATGGGTCATCTGGAGAGTGCCAATAACAAAAAACTGTCCATTTTGTTTGTTTCGCTCATTGACTTTCTTTTTCCAAAGGTCTGCTCCCTTTGCTTCTCCATGCTTTCCACTTCCTGTATCCATCCTCGCATGGACTAACACTTTCTGTGGATCAATAACAATTCAGATATGTCGGAAGACGGAAATGGCGTCTTTGCGTCAGTCAGCTAGTTCAACCATCGCACTAAAGAGTGGTGTAACCTGGCAAAGAACCACAAGGCGACGTGGACTAGGATGGCCCAAAGGGCTTTTGTGCATCCGAGCCGTAGGTCGGTTGTCCATAAAATGAAGTGTACTATCCACCCTTCGGGGTGACGCAGTCTAGCGGGACTGGATCAGGGACTGTCTATCGCTACGCTTCGTAAGCATGGATATCATTCACTATTGATTCAGTGAGTCTGCCTTTAAGCTTTGGTTTAATTTCATGAACAACCAACTACTAGGCAGTCGTTCTTTTACCGTCTACCGGGATCGCAGCCCCGAGTAAGACAGAGAGGTTGTTCCACGTTCAAGAAACACGGTGAATCCGTTCCCCCACCGGCCGGAAATCCTTGATTATCACCGGTAGAACCGTGAGTGGCGCAAACTTGATGAAGAATACTGCCAACAGGGAGAGAAGGTTCTGCAACTTATGTGTTATCGTAGGTTTGATTTCTCGTATAGGGCAACATTGTTTACGGCGTGTGATGTCGTATCATGATATTGAAATTGCTGTGCAATATTTCGGTTCTCTCAGATGCTATCTAATCCACAGGATTCATAGAATATACTGCCCAAAGAAACAGACTGCTCTGACACGAAACGGGGAGCACCCAGCTGATAGGTTTTGCATCCGAGAACAACGAGACCACCTGCAGAGTCCGGCCAACCGGGAACGCTACTGCCGCGATGTTTGACGTACTTATGAAGAGCAGACCCCGGGCACTACACTCTGACCGGCTCTATTCAAGCTAGTACGAATAGAGATTGCAGATGGGCCATGTTGGGGCCTTGGGCGGCCGATACTGCTTCCAACGTGGCAACAAGCTGGCGAGTCTCTGATGCGGCTTGAAAAAGACACGTAATTCCTGAACGATGGCGTGCAGCTACCCACGTTTTTCCGCGTGAAAATTGGGCTGTCTCCAGAACTACGACCGTACAAGGTTTGAGTGCAACGCGGTTGGAACGATTGCTTACGTTATAAGGTGTGTCTGAGGTCCTTGTTATCGGGTCCTCGATGTCAAACTAACTCATGTGGTCGTATAAGGTCCCCAACTCGAGCCAACATGAATCTTTCCACACCTCCAGACAACCACACCTGATTTGTTTCCTCACCCACTTTGAATCTTTCAGCAAGGTTCGTGTTTCGTTCTTTTGTTGTCTTGCCAATCTGTTGACTTGCTCTTTTTCAGTCTTCACTTGGGTTCGGCGTCGCCCCTGTTACTGGTCTGTGCGCTCAAGGATTCAACATTTTTTCTACTCCACAGAAATCAATTCCCTTGCGCTCAAACCCAACGATGCCTCCACGTGCAACAGAGGGAAAGGCAGCCCCGGAGAAGCCACCAAAGAAAACGAGTTGGTGTCTTTTGCACTCGTCATCATGTTGTGGAACGTGACGCAACCTGTCCTCAGAATCTTCGGGTGGGGGTGGCGGACGAAAGAAGCTTAGTGCCTTTAACAAATTCATGCAATCTGAAATGGCACGGCTGAAGGAGTCTGACCCTGACATGCCTCATCAGGAGAGGTGGGCGGGTTTGGCATGCATCGTGTCATGCTGTGATTGATGATTGCCTGGGTAGATTCAAGCTTGCTACGTCCAACTGGAAGAAGGCGAAGGAGAATCCCAGGGCGACGGCCGCCTAATCGTCATCTTCTACGCGGACCCCTGTGTTCGTCGTCACCACTCTCGACCCTGTTTGGTAGTTTGTGCGCGGTACATGTTGGTCAGGTATTCTTATTGGTAATCGCTTTCCGTTCGCTTTATTAACGATTGCTTTCTGGATTGTCTTGACTGTTTTTGGGACTGTTCATGTGCATGGCAGGTTGATTCGTATACACGAGTAATACAGAGAGCTGTTTACTGGGGAGGCAATAAGAACTGCCCCTGAGTGACTGAGTTGCCTGTTTCCAGCTTGTTCAAGCGACGCTCTCGTTGGTGTCCCCATGTCTTATCTCTTCTCTCTTTCCGTCCTGTCGTCCTCATGAACCGTGCCAGAGTCGACGATGATCTATTAAAACCCTCCCTTTTCTCGTTTCCATCCACACCCTCAGCCCACTCTGCCATGTTCTCGGAACCTTCAGAGCCAGAGTCCAACTCGGGTTCTTTATTCTTATCTGCTTCTCCTCCCTCACTATCTCAAGATCATCTTGCGCTATCTAATCTGCCCGGACCATCTGCCGCCTGCCTAGACAATGCCGATGCCTCGTTGACCGACAAAGGCAAGACAAGGGAACCCCCACCCACGTTGCCTCCTCTGTCATTTTCGCCCTCTGGCTTGGGCTACAGCATCGACGGCTGGTCCTCCATACCAGGTCCGTCCTCGTATCGGTCTACCTGTGCATCTCTCCGCACAGCGTCCTCGACCCATTCATCAAGCTTAGTGGAGAGTACCGCCGTACAGGTAGACGAGCTTCCCACCCTCTCCCGAACGATCTCCCTGTCCAACCTCTCCGTCAACTCCACCACGCCTTCCATGTCCAAAATCAGAACCAAGCTCGCTGCATCGTCCAAGGCCCCCGTCAACCTCGCCCGGAAGCTGCTCTTTAGAAACAAGGCGGATGTCGCAGGGCCTGCAGGGACGGGGCCTGCGAGCGACCTCCTGGACAACGACCTGCTGTCGATTGAATCCGGAAATTGCCTCTTTCCATGGCAGACCAAGGACGTCACGCGAGCGTCCTCGCCCCGGGCCGGGGCAGAGACTTGTGTGTCAGATATAGCTGCCGCCTGGTGTCCCGACGATAGTGGTTTAGACGGGCTTACTGATGCGAGGGGAAAGGGCCGCTCCTTCTCATCTCCGTTCCCAAAATCCGCCTTCGATGTCGTTCCTCAAGTGGACTTTGAAGACTATCCCATACCTCTGGCGTTCCACGCACGTGATTTGTTCGATGAGATGCTGCCAAGGGAACTCCGGTGTCGTGTGTTTGCTTCCCTGGTCTCGCTTCATGAAGCAGACCACGAACGACTGGTGGACAGTGGGAAATGGTCGGCTCTGGCAGCCTCTTCGTCAAAGAATCGCTGGGTGGGACGAAATCGTGGGGTACGAGAGCTTGTAAAGCTGAGCAGGGTGTGTATGATCGATTCCTACTCTATTGATCAGTGAATCAACTACGAGATCAGGTATCGAAACTATGGCGCACCTTGGTCTTCGATGGCGAGCTTTGGAAAGACGTTGATCTGCGCACGTTCCCTGCCACATCCACCAGCTTCCTCGTTTCTCTCGTGCAACATTCTGGTCCCTTCATAAAGAACCTGGATTTGTCAGGACACACGAACCTTTCACCGACTGCGCTGATCGATTTGGCTGGTGGCTTTTGCGTGCGCTCTGCGCCTATTATGAACTTCACATACACGCAGCTGACCACAATCACCCTGGAAGGCTGTACTTCTCTCACGACGCAGTCGCTCCATAGTCTTCTCATCAGATCACCATTTCTGCGTAGCTTGAACGTGAAAGGGTTGGGGGCCGTTACAAACGCCACTTTTGATGTGCTTGCCCTATGTTCGCACCTCACGTCATTGAACATGAGTCGATGCGCAAACACTGATGGAGACGGCCTTCGTGCGTATGCGGCAGCGGTGATGGCACGAGGCGCACGCCTTGCGCTGGAGGAACTCAGGCTATGTGGGCTTTCCAAGGTCGGTAATGACACGTTGGCAACATTGGGAAAAGCTGCACCGCACCTCGAGGTCCTTGATCTAAGCTATTGTCGCCGCTTGCATAACTCCGCTTTGGAGGCATTCGTGTCGGCAGAGGATGAAGGGGATTGTGGAGAGACTATTTTGCTGTCAGCTCGGGAAGCTGGGAGGGACCCAAGGGACTGGCAACGATATAGAAGACGCGTCACGGCCCTCAGACACCTCTCGCTCTCCAATTGCACTCTGCTCACGGACACTGCTTGCTCGAACCTCGCGTATTCGGTTCCACGTCTCGAATTCCTCGAACTTGCAGGAATCGGGCGGCTTCTCAGGGACGATGGCCTTGTGCACCTTCTCGGGACCACACCGTTCATCCGGAAACTCGACCTGGAAGACGCTTGCGACATCTCGGACCAGGTCCTCGAGGTGCTCACGCCAGAGCCTGCCGTGGAGAGCCCGACATCGTCCAAGAAGACGAGACCACCGCAGCCTGGTCATGCCCTGGAACATCTGACAGTGTCGGGTGCGGCTAATTTGACCAACGATGCATTCAAAACCCTCATTCAGTCTTGTCCGCGACTACGAGTCCTGGAGGCTGACGGCACGTCTATATCCGGAGTAGTGCCCAAAGAATTCGTGCGACAGGTTCGTGAACGGAGGATGGACGACGCGGGACTCGTCATCGTGGATTGTCACTCGGTCAGGGAACACACCATCAAGGAAATGGTGGGAAACACGCGTCCCCGGAAAGGATGGCGTTCGTGGGAGGCAAGGAAGCTGGGCTATCTGGATGCCAGGGACAACGAAAATCTGAGCGTCGGTCAAGACGAGTGTGACGAGAAGCGAGTGGTGGTCAAGTCATTTTACAGCTGGACGACCGTTGACGCAGTACGGAACGATAGGGAACGGAAGAAGAAAGCGAAGAAGAAAGCAAAGAGCGCGTACGCAAGCGAACCCGAGGAGAGTGGGAAGCTGTATGGGAGAATCAGGTGGTGGTTGCCGAGCAGCAGGACGACCTCTGAAAATAATACGCCTGGCGAAGACAGTGGTCGCGAAGGCTGTGTGGTGATGTGAACTGATCGGATTGTGTATCTTTATCTTGAACTGTACGCCCTAGTATTTTCTTTCCTTGGTCTCTGACTGTATTAATCTTACGCGCTGCTAACCGGTAGGGTAGGGCTGTATATCTCAGGAATCCAATGTATAAGCGTGTAGCACGGAAAAGTGAAGTATCCTACAAGAATCACGAGCTTCATACTTTCTTTGCTTTATATTTCGCCTTTTTTGCAGCTTTCCCCTTACTCTGATCTTCTACTGTTGACATAGACATCTCATTGTTGAACGACAATGACTGCACAAGCTTCGGCTTCTTGGTATGGTCTGTTGGCTTGGACGAGTTGCCACACCCTAGATATAGACAGTCAACAGATGTACTGAGGACAAGCACCACTGCTCACCAGGCAATGTATCCACACGAGGCCTTTTATAACTCGATGAGTTATCCAGCTTTGTAGACTCGTCCTGGAGAGGGCTGTCTATATCTTCGTTTTCGTCAGCCGCTTCTTCATTAAACACTTCGAGACCATCTTCTTCCTCACTCCCCAATTCCTTTTGGTACTCTGCACGCGCCGTCATCTTGCTAGTGACCTTGACCGGGACACGTTCGTGAGTGGCGCTGGAACTCGCCACTGGTGGAGCGTCGGACGGCTCGTCAACCAGTTGGGCATTCTTGGCTTGGGCAATTGCATGTTTTATGAACCTTTCCGCAGCCCCCTTGTCTATCCCAGACTTGCCTGTCGCGCGTCGTCAGCGCCAAAGTTAAAAAAGACCGGGATCATACGTTTTTGATGGGCTTCTTCCGCGTGCTTGATCTTGTCAAAGTATCCCCGGACGCGTTCCTAGAGGTGTGTTTGTGGACTGGGCGCGCGATGTGGCACGGTACGCACGAGTTCGGCGACGACGCGGTGTGTCT
>JBBPTV010000259.1:0-22183 GCA_038094275.1 Tubosaeta brunneosetosa | reverse complement strand
GTATGCTTGTTGTCTGTGTGTGTAGCCAAGCATAATGCACTTTCGTCCGTGGGCTCAGAACTTTCCTTGTCATTGCTCTTTTGGGATCAGGGTGTATCCGATGCATCTGAAAGGTCGGAACAGGGTGGAGTCAACTGGTCTTTTGAATATCACGTGGTACAGGGTATCTCCATTGAGGGCGGAAGTCGGACTTCAAGTGGAAATGTATGTGGCGGTGGACATGGCGTCCGTCCAAAAGGATTTTGGGAGTTTGGAGTCCTTGAGCATGGAGTTGGCAAGGAGTGACAGAGTCTGGTTCATGCGTTCGGCTAGTCTGTTTTGTTCCGGAGTGTATGGTGCAGAGGTTTCTAGGAGTGTACCTTCACTTTGGAGTACATCTTTGAAGTTTTTGTTTGTGTACTCGCTCCCCCCGTTGCTCTGAATAAATTGGACATGTAGGTCTGAAAAGTGTTCCATTGTGATTTCTGTCTGGAGGAAGTTCTGAATGTTGGATTTCCAGCAGAGATAAGTGTCCCAGACATCGCTCTTGTGTTTAAGGAAGTATATCCAAGGGAAGCAACTGTAATCGTTGACTATTAAGAGCCAGTATCTGTGTCCTTCGCGGGATTGTGAAGTTATCGGACCTCCGACGTCAGTGTGTACCATTTGTAGAGGGGCGGAGGTGCGCGGATGTTCATGTGATTTGAAAGGGAGTTTCTTTTGTTTTCCCATGGTGCATGGTTTGCAGAACTCTGGCACTCCGGTGAGTTTGTTGATGCCTTGGAGTTGGCCTTTTTGCACCATTGTTTGAATCCGTGGAAAAGAGATGTGTCCTAGTCAATGATGCAGAGTGTTTATGTCAATGGAGATGAGACTAGAATCCGGAGCACGCATTGGAGTTACCGTGGCATGGTACAATCCATTCCTGTGGTGTCCAAGCATGATGGTGTGATGTCCTTTCCTTATGGAGCAGGAGTCCAATGTTCCAGGGAACAATGTACAGAGTCCTACTTTGGACAGTTTAGAAACGGAGATCAGTGATAGTGCAAACTCCGGTACATGTAACATGTCGCTGAGAGAAATCTCATAGTTATGTTTGTTTACATTTGAACGGAGGATGACTGTTCCTATTCTGACTGCTTGAACAGCAGAGTTGTCACTGAATTGGACCAATTGTGTGGGAGAGAGTACAGAGTATGTTGAGAACCAACTTCGATGGGGTACCATGTGCAAGGTTGCTCCAGAGTCGATGATGATCGTTTCTTCCGGCATGTTTGTGGGATTGGACAAGATGTAGGCCTGAATGCGTTGATATAGGGCTCAGTCTACATGAGCACTAGTTACATTCATTTTGTCTGGTGGATCAGTATTCGGACTATGATCTCCTTCCACTGAATTCGCCTCATCAGCAAACTTGCGATTAATCTAGGTTAGCTGCTTTATCTGACACCAGTGAATTAAGACATAGCAGATTGATCAGGTCATCAGACAGTCAGAAAACAGGTTCTTACAGCAGATTTGGCTTCTGACAGGCTGACAGCAGTTAGTAAGTTACCCATTTGCTCAGTATTGCATACAGCCAGCCAGACAGCCAGTAAGTTAGTCCAGCATCTCATTTTGTCAGTCACTCAGTCAGTTCAGTACTCCATCTCCTCAGTCACACAGTCACACAGTCAGTGCAGTAGTACCAGTATATCATTTAGTTAGTTAGTCAGTCAATTAGTTGGTTCAGTAGTTTATTTTACTCAGTTAGTCAGGTGCTCCATACTCATCAGACAGTTAATTAATAGAAGAAAAAAAATTAATTAATTTAAAAATCTAGTAATACACCTAATTTGCCTCATTGGCTACGGTGGGGGCACCATTGCATCATCCCACCCTCATCCTCAGTGCTGTAGTGGTGGGGGCACTCGCCAGCACCGTGATGGTGGTAGTAGACACCCTCGTCATTGGTGTTGTGGTGATGGGTATGCTGTTGCATATCCTCGCCCTCGTCGTCATCGGGTGGTGGCAGCGGGCATGCTGTTCTCCACTGCTGCCCTCGTCGGCACTGTGGTGATGGCGGTGGGTACTCGCCGTTCCTCCAATGCCCTCGTCGTCGGCACTGTGGTGGTGGGTGCGCCGTCATGTACCCTTGCCCTCGTCGACATCGTGATGGTGGTGGTGGCAGCGGCTCCGTCGTTCTCCACCGCCGCCCTCGTCGGCGCTGTGGTGATGGCGGTGGGTACTCGCCGTTCCTCCAACGCCCTCATCGTCGGCACTGTGTCTTGAAAGGCAGAGGGGCAATGCCCATGCCAGAGGCAGAGTGCAGAGTATAGACACTCAATGACAGTACTTACTTAGAACGAGATGGTTCGAGTACAAGTCTTATTAAAACTCAGCTACTGAGTTCGAACTTATATACTACACAGGTATTCTATTATATAATATGAATCATCACATGATTGTGAGAGCTCTGCTCAACGATTATATTGTGATTCATTCAACACTCCCTCATGCTAAGTATGCGCTAGTTTTACGCAAGCATAAGAGATAATAACATACATAAACGTCCGCACTATTTAGGCAGGAAAAGAAACTAACCCAAGTTGAGAACAAAACTTCTCAAACTTAACATATCCCAGATTCTTTGTAAAGATATCTGCTGGGTTTTCATCACCATCAATATAAAAGATCTCAATGTCTTTATTGATGACGGCATCGCGAATAGAATGATATCTAATGTGGATATGGCGTGTTGCCTTTTTATTTACAGGGTTTTGTGCGGTAAAAATCGCACCCTGATTGTCTGCACAGAGAGGTATCGGCTTGAGTTGATACCCAAGTTCTCCGAACATCTGTTTAATGCCAATTATTTGATTACAGCAAACAGACATAGAAATATATTCAGCTTCAGTGGATGAAGTAGCAGTGACCTTTTGAAGGTGTGAATTCCACATAAAAGCTGCATTCGCAAGTTTCAGGAAATATCCTGTCTGCGAGTGTGAGGTAGGCAAATCTTTGCCCCAATCAGAATCCGAACAGCCAATAAGGCCGGAACCACTTTTTCCATCATAAACGAGAGTTAGATCCCAAGTGTCAATTAAATATCAACAGATGTAAAGGGCTCTGTCCAAGTGTTCCTTGGATGGATTAGCAGATTGTCGCGCTAATTGCGTAACAGCAAAGGCGATATCGGGTCTAGTCCCGAGCATTAAATATAATAGGGATCCGATGACGGTCTGAAAACGCGTCCGTAATTCAGGGTCAACGGGTTTATCGTTCTTTTCAGGAACATATCCCTGTGGTAGTGGCGTTCGTGCTGATTTGGCATTTGTCATGCCGCACCGCTCAACTACTTTATCAAGATATTCGCTCTGATCTAGATAGATCTGGCGATTGATTCGATCACGGCATATTCTCATTCGCAGAAATTCGCGAGTTTCGCCTAGATCACGGCAATCCCATTTATTCATGAATTTCTGTTTGAGTTGATCAACTTCTTTGGGGTTTGCGCCGCAGAAAAATGTGTCATCAACATATACAATGACAAAAATCTTGGATTTGCGATAAACATATACTCCTGCTTCGGAGTAAATCGACTGGAAACCAAGTTCCTGCATGGATTTTTTAAGTTCTTTCCACCATGTTATACCGGCTTGCTTAAGGCCATAAAGTGCGCGTCTTAGGCGGAGAACTTTGCCTTTATATTCGGGTGAAGCAAACCCTTCAGGCACTTCCATGTAAATTTCTTCTTCCAATGGACCATAAAGGTAGGCAGATCGCACATCCAGTCCAGTTATGTACCAATCTTCTAGAGCGGCGAGTGCAAGCATCATTCGCACAGTCTCAAATTGGACTACAGGAGAGAAGATTTCATCAAAATCAATTCCCTCAATTTGAGAGAAACCTTTCGCAACTAGGCGAGCTTTCTTTTGACCATCAGGTTTTACATCAAAAACCCATCGATTCCGTATAATTTTACGGTTGGTCGGACGATCTACCACCTCATAGACTTTTTGATCTTTGAGTACTTGTAATTCAGCCAAACAGGCCTCTCGCCAGAGCTGCTGCTCGGTAGGTGGTAGTGCGAGGATGTCCTTATAGGACCATTTGCAATAATTAGGTTTATTTTCATCGCTGCCATAAGGTACGGCGCGAGCACAGAGGTAATGAGCCAAATTTACTCCCCCTTCACGGGTTAAGCGTTCAATCTCCTCCTCAGATTCGGGAGGATCGTTAACCATTGGTCCTTGCGGATCGGGAGATGGCGGCACAGCGCCGGGAATATTAGGCTCAGATTGCCCAGTAAGCTCCTTCCATTTAGAAGTGGACTCAATGTCCTTAACTTGTTTGGTAGGATTTCTCCTTTCACCATAGACGTTCCCAGGCCTCATTGGGACTTTACGTTCACGTTGGGATCGTCTGGGAAGGGGCGGTGGAGCATTATTAATTGGTACTCTCCGAGGAGAAGTACGAGGTTCTGGAAGAGGAACCGGACTAGGAGTCCATTTAATTGGTTCCTCAAGATCCACTGGCTCTGATGGATAGTCAGGCACTGGGATCGGATTATTTCGAGTAGATCCCTCTGGAATTTCGTCATCAGAGGGACATTCTTCATCCGCAGTATGCGGGGATTTTCGTGGAGTAGACACAGGTCTATGTGGCTTAGCATTAGCACACTTTGGGAATAAATGCTCGTCAAAGACAGCATAAGCAGCAGTAAATAATGTGTTATTAGGTCGCATGAATACCATATTGGTGTCATTAGTGGGTGCAACACCCAAGTAGACCATAAGCTGCGAGTGAGGGGCTAGCTTGCCACGCTCACGTTGAAAAGGTGCAAGGTGAACATATGCGCCACACCCAAAAACACGTAAATGTGCTATGTTGGGTTGCTCTCCAGTTAATAACTCCATAGGAGTTTTCCAACGCAATCTAGCATTAGGAGTACGATTGTACACATGCGATGCGTGATAAATTGCAAATTCCCAATAGGATGGGGGAAGGCAAGCGTGAAGATGCATCGCCTGAGCTTTGTCCATTAAGGTACGAATGTGCCTTTCGGCACGACCATTTTGCTGCGGTGTATGGGGAGCGCTTTGATATATGTGAATACCTTCATTTCGAAGCATTTCATCAAAAGCCTTTGATTTGTATTCTCCCCCAGCATCAGACATCCAGCCTTTAACATGGCTTTTGTACTGAGTCTGGACATATTTTAAAAATTGTCTGGTGGCGTGAATTGCACCATCTTTGGTGCGCAACGCAGTCAACCAAGACATAGACGTAAAATCGTCATAAAAAATGATAACATATTTGCTCTTATGATAAGATTCCACTTCAAAAGACTTAAGATCCGAATGGATCAACTCAAAGGGCTCAGTAGCACGCTTTTGAGTGTGTGGAAAAGAGCGATTAGATTGTTTGCCTAACTGACAGCCAGGACAAACGCACTCTTCCGCTGGTATATTCACCGCAGGAAAATTTTTTAGGTGTTTTTTGCCGGCACGGATCACTTCTTTAGAGGGGTGACCTAGTCTGCGATGAAGCAGATCATAATCAATTGCCTGCATATTGAGACAAGATTTTGCCTTAACGGCTGGTGCACGGACAAAGTACAAAGTACTTCCGGGATGAGTATGAAACTCCACAGTGACTCTTTTCTCGAGTTTGTGATAAAAGGAAATAAATCCTTCCCGGTTTTGGACAGATAGATTCTTGTCCTTTAATAAGGTGCCCATTGACACAAGTTTAACATTTGATTTGGGCATATAGATCATAGGCGATAATCGCACTATAGATCCTTTCCACGGTTTTATGATAACTGTTCCTTCGCCCAAAATTTCTGCAGGACCATTAGCGGTCTGTGCCATTTTTGGTTTACTATATGGGACATATTCAGCAAAGTCCTCAAATTGATATGTGAAATGTGACGATGCTCCAGAATCAAGGAGCCACATGTCATCAGGGACTGCAGAATGCAAGTTTGAATCAGTGCAATCATCACACATTAACTTAGGTACTGGATCGCTTTCATCAGATGACGAAACAATAGATTTATTGTCCAAGTCAGTATCTACCCATGATGCGAAGAGACTATTTACATCTGACTGTGAAATCAGACGTGAGTCAATGAGTAGTTGTGTGAAAGGATCGACAGACCTTGGGTCTTCGTTAAAATCAAAGAATTCATCAAGGAATTCTTCTTCGTGTTCATCACGCAAGTAATGATCATACATACTGGCGAGTGTGGCAAATTGTGGGTCGGATTCTTCCTCCCCCAGCGAAACAGTATCGCTATCTGGAGTAACCGGAACATTCGCAAAGGCCCGTTGGGCGTTGCGAGGAATAGACGGAGCGGCGGCAGCGGCAGCATCGAAAGGACGATGAATCAAGTCCCTCCATTCAGTAGTAGGGACCCGAGTACTCCAATCGGCAGTAGGAACACGAACGCAAGGGGCACGTAGAGATGGAGCAAGAGGAGTAGCGACAGAGAGAGGAGGGGATAAGGCACGAGGAGGAGTGGAATTCCCAGTAGCGGGAGAGGGAATATGGGCCGGTGGCGAAAAAACGGCCACCAACTCCTCGAAGTCAGACAACTCCTCAATGGTTGCAGTGGGAGTTGAGGTGTCGATATGCTCCATCAAGTGTAAGCGCTTAAGCGGGGGACCGGAAATGTCCAAGTCCGCGTTCGCGATTGGGTCGAGCATGTGCACAGTCTCAATAGTAGGGACAGCGCCGATGCAGTGTGCTAATGCAACAGAACGTTGCGTATGAGGAAAAGCGGGGGGACCGTAATGAGCAGCCGCGGGTATATGCGCAATAAGACGAGGGTCGACAGCGGGATAAGAAGGAGGAATAGCGGCGGCGAAAGCGAAAGAGGCCTCCCCTTCATTTGCGAAGTGGGTGGCTCGTTGTTGTTGACGTTGCTTGCCACGCCGAGACCGCTGTCCACGATGGGTACCTTGAGTGGATCCGGAGGCACCTGAAGTCGAATCAGGTTTCGACTGACCTTGCTGCTGTGACGACAACAACCCGGATGGGTGGTTTGGCTTGTTTTGCTGCGAACCAGACAACGATCCTTGTTGTTGTTGTTGGAAAGTCGGGTCGTTAGGCTTGCGCTTAATCACAGTAATGCAATTGGCCTGAGAGTTGTTAGAATTATTTGCGGCCTGCTGGCCGCGCAGGGGACAATGCGATGCAGAATGCTGCTGCCAAGCCAAAATAGCAGCTTCCTCAAGTTTCTCCATGGTCACGAAAAGATCTCTGGGACGAGTAGTGGTCCCGGTAGCGACGAGTTCTTCTTCCTCATCTGTAACTTTCACCTTGCCTTGCTTTTTGGATGGCTCAACGATGGGTACAGTCTGTTGCTTTGATCAGTCTAAGGACGAAATATTCATTATGTGGGCGATGACATTCATATAGGCAGGAAGTTTTGACATCACAATCATCACCTGAATACATTCGTTGACAGGGTATTGGAATTCGCGAAGACGAGCGAAGCGAGCATTAAAGGAGGCGAAAGCGGGCGAGGGATGACTTTTCTCAGGAATGGTGGTATCCATGAGGGCTTTGAACTTGGAATAGACCGTGGCGATAGTAGGCTTGGAGAACTGGTTTTTGAGGGCGTCCCAAAGAGTATGGGCTTCCTCGACATCTTCCCAACGCTTACGAAGAGCAGGGTCCATCTTTAGAATGATGGAGCCAATGGCCTTCTGGTTGTCCTTTTGATAGTCGGTGTCCAAGGACAAGGACGACAGACAGACATGGAAAATGCCTTGGGACTGAAGGTACACCTTCATCTGAGGGCGCCAAGTAAGGTAGTTGGGGCCGGCGAGGGTAGGAAGGGAAGAAAAAGTGGAAGAGGTGCCAGAGTTCTTGGAAGACGACATATCGATAGGATAAGCTTGGTAGAAGAGGTGCGAGCAAGGTAGGTAAGATTGTCTAGAGGATAACGCGTCAGTTATGATCAAAAATGTAATGAAAACGGGCAGTCAGAGCCTCTGACAAGTACCAGCATAGCGACCCCTTAGGATCTCTAGCATCTTCACTCATCAAGGGCATCAAAACGCACACATGAAGGCGGGTACAATGCACAGATTCCAGGCGTAAAAACGCACACAGAAACGGCAGTCAAACGCACGATGAGCAGGCGTAAAAACGCACAGATCTCACGGCAATCAGGAAGAGCGACATAGCGAGCTGCAGGGCTCATAACCTGTTGAGAGGCAGAGGGGCAATGCCCATGCCAGAGGCAGAGTGCAGAGTATAGACGCTCAATGATGGTACTTACTTAGAACAAGATGGTTCGAGTACAAGTCTTATTAGAACTCAGCTACTGAGTTTGAACTTATATACTACACAGGTATCATATTATATAATATGAATCATCACATGATTGTGAGAGCAATGCTCAACGATTATATCGTGATTCATTCAACACTCTCCCATGCTAAGTATGTGCTAGTTTATGCAAGCATAAGAGATAATAGTATACATAAACTTCCGCACTATTTAGGCAGGAAAAGAAATTAACCCGAGTTGAGAATGGAACTTCTCAAACTTAACATATCCCAGATTCTTTGTGAAGATATCTGCTGGGTTTTCATCACCATCAATGTAAAAAATCTCAATGTCTTTATTGATGATGGCATCACGAATAGAATGATATCTAATGCGGATATGGTGTGTTGCCTTTTTATTTACAGGGTTTTGTGCGGTAAAAATCGCACCCTGATTGTCTGCACAGAGAGGTATCGGCTTGAGTTGATACCCAAGTTCTCCAAACATCTGTTTAATGCCAATTATCTGATTACAGCAAACAGACATAGAAATATATTCAGCTTTAGTGGATGAAGTAGCAGTGACCTTTTGAAGGTGTGAATTCCACATAAAAGCTGCATTCGCAAGTTTTAGGAAATATCCTGTCTGCGAGTGTGAGGTAGGCAAATCTTTGCCCCAATCAGAATCTGAACAGCCAATAAGGCTGGAACCACTTTTTCCATCATAAACGAGAGTTAAATCCTGAGTGTCAATTAAATATTGACAGATGTAAAGGGCTCTATCCAAGTGTTCCTTGGATGGATTAGCAGATTGTCGCGCTAATTGCGTAACTGCAAAGGCGATATCGGGTCTAGTCCCGAGCATTAAGTATAATAGGGATCCAATGACAGTCTGAAAACACGTCTGTAATTCAGGGTCAACTGGTTTATCGTTCTTTTCAGGAACATATCCCTGTGGTAGTGGCGTACGTGCTGATTTGGAATTTGTCATGCCACACCGCTCAACTACTTTATCAAGATATTCGCTCTGATCTAAATAGATCCGGCGATTGATTCGATCACAGCGTATTCTCATTCGCAGAAATTCGCGAGTTTCGCCTAGATCACAGCAATCCCATTTATTCATGAATTTTTGTTTAAGTCAATCAACTTCTTTGGGGTTAGCACCGCAGAAAAATGCGTCATCAACATATACGATGACAAAAATCTTGGATTTGCGATAAACATATACTCTAGCTTTGGAGTAAATCAACTGGAAACCAAGTTCCTGCATGGATTTTTTGAGTTCCTTCCACCATGTTATACCAGCTTGCTTAAGGCCATAAAGTGCGCATCTTAGGCGGAGAACTTTGCCTTTATATTCGGGTGAAGCAAACCCTTCAGGCACTTCCATGTAAATTTCTTCTTCCAATGGACCATAAAGGTAGGCGGATTGCACATCCAGTCCAGTTATGTACCAATCTTCTAGAGTGGCGAGTGCAAGCATCTTTCGCACAGTCTCAAATCAAACTACAGGGGAGAAGATTTCATCAAAATCAATTCCCTCAATTTGAGAGAAACCTTTCACAACTAGGCGAGCTTTCTTTCGACCATCAGGTTTTACATCAAAAACCCATCTATTCCATATAATTTTATGGTTGGTCGGCCGATCTACCACCTCATAGACCTTTCGATCTTTAAGTACTTGTAATTCGGCCAAACAGGCCTCTTGCCAGAGCTTCTGCTCGGCAGGTGGTAGTGCGAGGATGTCTTTATAGGACCATTCGCGATAATTAGGTTTATTTTCATCGCTGCCATAAGGTATGGCGCGAGCACAAAGGTAATGAGCCAGATTTACTCCCCCTTTATGGGTTAAGCATTCAATCTCCTCCTCAGATTCGGGAGGATCATTAACCATTGGTCCTTGCAGATCAGGAGATGGTGGCATAGCACTGGGAATATTAGGCTCAGATTGCCCAGTAAGCTCCTTCCATTTAGAAGTGGACTCAATGTCTTGTACCTGTTTGGTGGGATTTCTCCGTTCACCATAGATGTTCCCGGGCCTCATTGGGACTTTACGTTCTCATTGGGATCGTCGGAGAAGGGGCAGTGGAGCATTATAAATTGGTACTCTCCGAGGAGGAGTACAAAGTTCTGGAAGAGGAACCGGACTAGGAGTCCGTTCAATGGTTTCCTCAAGATCCACTGGCTCCGATGGATAATCAGGCACTGGGATCGGATTGTTACGAGTAGATCCCTCTGGTATTTCGTCATCAGAGGGACATTCTTCATCCGCAGTATGCGGGGATTTTCACGAAGTAGACACAGGTTTGTGTGGCTTAGCACTAGCACACTTTGGAAATAAATGCTCGTCAAAGACGGCATAAGCAGCAGTAAATAATGTACTGTTAGGTTGCATGAACACCATATTGGCATCATTAGTGGGTGCAACACCCAAGTAGACCATAAGCTGTGAGTGAGGGGCTAACTTGCCATGCTCACGTTGAAAAGGTGCAAGGTGAACGTATGCGCCACACCCAAAAACACGAAGATGTGCAATGTTGGGTTGTTCTCCAGTCAATAACTCCATAGGGGTTTTCCAACGCAATCTAGCATTTGGAGTACGATTGTACACATGTGATGCATGATAAATTGCAAATTCCCAATAAGATGGGGGAAGGCAAGCATGAAGACGCATTGCCTGAGCTTTGTCCATTAAGGTACGAATGTGCCTTTCGGCACGACCATTTTGCTGAGGTGTATGGGGAGCACTTTGATATATGTGAATGCCTTCGTTTCGAAGCATTTCATCAAAAGTCTTTGATTTGTATTCTCCCCCAGCATCAGACATCCAGCCTTTAACTCAGCTTTTGTACTGAGTCTGGACATATTTCAAAAATTGTCTGGTGGCGTGAATTGCACCATCTTTGGTGCACAACGCAGTCAACCATGACATAGACATAAAGTCGTCATAAAAAATAATAACATATTTGCTCTTGTGATAAGATTCCACTTCAAAAGACTTAAGATCTGAATGGATCAACTCAAAGGGCTCAGTAGCACGCTTTTGAGTGTGTGGAAAAGAGCGATTAGATTGTTTGCCTAACTGACAGCCAGGGCAAATGCACTCTTCCACTGGTATATTTACCGCAGGAAAATTTTTTAAATGTTTTTTGCCGGCACGGATCACTTCTTTAGAGGGGTGACCTAGTCTGCGATGAAGCAGATCATAATCAATTGTCTGCATATTGAGACAAGATTTTGCCTTAACGGCTGGTGCACGGACAAAGTACAAAGTACTTCCGGGATGAGTATGAAATTCTACAGTGACTCTTTTCTCGAGTTTGTGATAAAAGGATATAAATCCTTCCCGGTTTTGGACAGATAGATTCTTGTCCTTTAATAAAGTGCCCATAGACACGAGTTTTACATTTGATTTGGGCATATAGATCATAGGCGATAATCGCACTATAGATCCTTTCCACGGTTTTATGATAACTGTTCCTTCGCCCAAAATTTCTGCAGGACCATTAGCGGTCTGTGCCATTTTTGGTTTACTATATGGGACATATTCAGCAAAGTCCTCAAATTGATATGTGAAATGTGACGATGCTCCAGAATCAAGGAGCCACATGTCATCAGGGACTGCAGAATGCAAGTTTGAATCAGTGCAATCATCACACATTAACTTAGGTACTGGATCGCTTTCATCAGACGAGGAAACAATAGATTTATTGTCCGAGTCACTATCTACCCATGACGCAAAGAGACTATTTACATCCGACTGTGAAATCAGACGTGAGTCAAAGAGTAGTTGGGTGAAAGGATCAACAGACCTTGGGTCTTCGTTAAAATCAAAGAATTCATCAAGGAATTCTTCTTCGTGTTCATCGCGCAAGTAGTGATCATACATACTGGCGAGTGCGGCAAATTGTGGGTCGGATTCTTCCTCCCCCAGTGAAACAGTATCGCTGTCCAGAGTAACCGGAACATTCGCAAAGGCCCGTTGGGCGTTGCGAGGAATAGTCGGAGCGGCGGCAGTGACAGCATCCCAAGGATTATGAACCAAGTCCCTCCAATCAGTAGGAGGGATGGGTGAAGACGGAATAGGGATGCTCATAGTATTTTGAGGACGACTAATTAAGCCCCGCCAATCAGCAGGAGGGACATGAACGTGAGGGGCACGAGGAGATGGAGCAAGGGGCATAGCAACAGAAAGAGGAGGGGAGAGAGCACGAGGAGGAGTGGAATTCCCAGTAACGGGAGAGGGAATATGGGCCGGAGGCAAAAAAACAGCCACCAACTCCTCGAAATCGGACAACTCCTCAATGGTTGCGGTGGGAGTTGAAGTGTTGATACGCTCCATCAAGTGTAAACGTTTAAGAGGAGGACCCGAAATATCAAGGTCCGCGTTCGTGATAGGGTCGAGGGTGCGCACAGTCTCAATAGTTGGGACGGCGCCAATGCAGTGAGCCAATGCAACCGAACGTTGCGTGTGAGGAAAAGCGGGGGGACCATAATGAGTGGCCGCGGGTATATGCGCAATGAGGCGAGGGTCGGCAGCAGGATAGGAAGGGGGGATAGCAGCAGTGAAAGCGAAAGAGGCCTCCCCTTCATTAGCGAAGTGGGTGGCTCGTTGTTGTTGACGTTGCTTTCCACACCGAGACCGCTGTCCTCGATGAGTGCCTCGAGTGGATCTGGAGGCACCTGAAGTCGAATCAGGTTTCGACTGACCTTGCTGCTGCGACGACGACGACCCGGATGGGTGGTTCGGCTTATTCTGCTGCGAACCAGATGACGATCCTTGTTGCTGATGTTGGAAAGTCGGGTCGTTGGGCTTGTGCTTAATCGCAGTAATGCGATTGGCCTGAGAATTGTTAGAGTGGTTTGCGGCCTGTTGGCCGCGCGAGGGACGGTTAGATGCAGAATGTTGCTGCCAAGCTAAAATGGCAGCCTCCTCAAGTTTCTCCATGGTGACAAATAAATCGCCGGGACGAGTAGTAGTCCTGGTAACAACGAGTTCTTCTTCCTCGTCCATAGCTTTCGCCTTGCCTTGCTTTTTGGATGGCTCGACGACGGGTACAGTCTGTTACTTCGAAGAATCTAAGGACGAAATGTTCATAATGTGGGCGATGACGTTCATATAAGTGGGGAGCTTTGACATCACGATCATCACCTGAATACGTTCGTCGACTGGGTATTGGAATTCACGAAGACGAGCGAAGCGAGCATTAAAGGAGGCGAAAGTGGGCGAGGGATGACTTTTCTCAGGAATAGTAGTATCCATGAGAGCTTTGAACTCGGAATAGACAGTGGCGATAGTTGGCTTGGAGAACTGGTTTTTGAGTGTGTCCCAAAGAGTATGAGCTTCCTTGACGTCTTCCCAACGCTTACGAAGAGAAGGGTCCATCTTAAGAATAATGGAGCCAATGGCCTTCTGGTTGTCCTTTTGATAGTCGGTGTCCATGGACGAGGATGACAGACAGACATGGAAAATGCCTTGGGACTGAAGGTACGCCTTCATCTGAGGGCGCCAAGTAAGATAGTTGGGGCCGGCGAGGGTAGGAAGAGAAGAGAAGGTGGAAGAGGTGCCAGAGTTCTTGGAGGACGACATATCGATAGGATAAGCTTGGTAGAAGAGGTGCGAGCGAGGTAGGTAAGATTGTCTAGAGGATAACGCGTCAGTTATGATCAAAAATATAATGAAAACGCGCAGTCAGAGCCTCTGACAAGTACCAGCATAGCGACCCCTTAGGATCTCTAGCATCTTCGCTCATCAAGGGCGTAAAGACGCACACATGAAGGCGGGTACAACACTCAGATTCCAGGCGTAAAAACGCACACAGAAACGGCGGTCAAACGCACAATGAGCAGGCGTAAAAACGCACACATCTCACAGCGATCAGGAAGAGCGACACAGCGAGCTGCAGGGCTCATAACCTGTTGAAAGGCAGAGGGGCAATGCCCATGCCAGAGGCAGAGTGCAGAGTATAGACGCTCAATGACGGTACTTACTTAGAACATGATGGTTCGAGTACAAGTCTTATTAGAACTCAGCTACTGAGTTCGAACTTATATACTACACAGGTATCGTATTATATAATATGAATCATCACATGATTGTGAGAGCAATGCTCAACGATTATATCGTGATTCATTTAACAACTTTAAGCAACCTCACACTCTCAGCAGCAGCTGGAAGATAACATTGGTAAACATCATCAGCCACAGGAGATGGGGACATCGGAGTACCAAGACATGACAGCGCATACATTCATTTTCTGTAGGATAATATATATGTTTGACATCTCTGTCACTCGGTGCCGAAATTACTACATTTGACTGGCTGTGGTCTAGTCCCATTGTCGCAAGTCAGGCTCAAGTGAACGCTTTTGACATCACGATTGCTGCATGGAATGGGTACACTTGGATGATATTCTCACTGCTTTCAACAAAGCTCAGGTCACTGTAACCGAGTTCTTGACAACAGTACTCACCTCTCGGCGGTATGCAGCCTACCCATTTGTTGGCGACATCCTCGCACACTCGACAAATATTATCAGGATTCTCATCACCCACCCGTCACATCCAGATATCCTGTCAGAATGGATCACTTCTAAGGCCGAAGAGGTTTACCTCAAAGAAGTCCGGGCGATCGCCAACAAAGATGCTGGTTGGCATTTCACCCCATTGAGAGTGTCCACGAAGCAAGTCGAAGATTTTGACCTTGAAGAGATGGGAAAGGAGATGGTGTCGCGAACGCCGAGGCTGTGGGGCCTGCTTGGGTTTCTTCTTGATGCAAGTAATAAGCGGCTGCAAGATGGCAAGCCACTCACATCTGCTGAGGGGAGCGCCAATGCAGACGACTGTGGATACTGGGACTCAATGGAGGATTTAGATCTGGAAGGGTTTATTCACAGACTCAGCGGGGATAAGGATTCAAGGTTGTTGGCAAGAGAGCGATGTGATAAGTGTGCTGCTGCGATAAGGGACATTGTTAGTGTCTTTGATGAACTTGATGCAAGGATGACTTGCTGACAGGACGAGTAGAAGAGAATTGTCGTCATCAGCATTCTAATGCAAAGCACTAATCAGAAATCCAACGCTCTGCAAAGCATTATCGGAATTTTCCTGCAGTCTGCGCATACCCTGCAGAAGGTCATTGACATGCTCGCACGAATGGGAATCTCAGTCTCTGTTGATACCATCAATGGGGCCATCCGTTCACTCTCAAATGAGTCATGAAACTCACTGCAAAACCTTGGGTGATCTCTCATTGCATCATACGCATATGACAACTTTGACATTGACCTCAAGACGCATGTCCCAACCGCCGAAAAATCAACAGACTCACTCAAGCACCTCACGTCTGGCCTATTGTTCCCTCTTTCACATGGCGTGACCCCAGACGACCTTCGGTGTTCAGATGAATTGTGGAACAAGTCACCACTCAACCCTGCTGCTGACCCAAGAGCACTCCCAGCCAAACGGACCTGGAAAGACTTGTTGAAGCTCCATTCCCGGCCCTGCAACTCACACCGCAAGATCGACTCACTCACCGAACGTGACGAATTCAATTCCTGGACATTCCTGCATGATTTGTGCATGCATGGACCCGAGTTTTTCAAGCAGTTCTGCTCATTGCTGCCTGATCTTCACGAGTTCGAGAGGATCCCCCTGGTGAAAACTCCCATCACTGCTGCGCGTGCTATGGACATCAACAACTCTACCGTCTGTGGCAACATTTGTGCTGTGCTTGATCTTCTAATGCAAGGAGGCATTGAAGATCCCAAGGCTTTGTCAGAGAGTCTCGACACTCAGGGCATGGGCGAACTGGTGGATGTCTCACCATATGTCGTCTTGATCCACGGTGATCTTGGAACGGGCAAGCGGCTACAAGCAGCCCAGTATCGGCGCTCTATTGAGTCCACTCCTTGGAACCAGCTTCAACAGGTCGTCTTTATACCTGGTCTGTTCCATTTCAAGATGGCATGTGCAGATGCAATTTGGAGAGCATTCTTGCAACCACTCTCCTCAAGAGACGATGATATGAGCCTCATGTCTGATGTTTCTCAGCTAAGACCAAGGGAGACAGGGATTTATGGTATGAAGCCTGGGTATTGACGGATGCATCAGCTAATTGGGCATGCTGGCATATGTCAGCACCTGGATTGTTGGCGGGTTCTCATCCAACAAAAATATCCAAGCATCATGTCTCTCAACTCATTTGCAGCCTCACAGCCAATGTTTGAACAACTTGAAAAAATGGCCAATGAACTTGCATGTGCATATGTTGCCTCCACACAGATCAAACACCTTCGTAAATGCCCTGAAAATGAACGTGATATGCAGCATGAAAATGCGCTGCTACTCAACAAGTACTTTTTGCTGTACGAGGAGCTGTCATATGCACTGAATAGTGGGGACATTGGCCATGTTGAGAGCTGCATTGTTAGCTGGATTCCAATTTTGAGGGCCACTGGAAAGCATAAATATGCTACCCACATGACAAACTTTCTGCTCAATGTACACTTTGTTTACCCAGAGGGCCTACGGTGGGTGATACAGCATATGCAAATCATGCACTGATGCAAATGGAAATGTAGGCATGCCATTCGCTATCACATCTTGGTTAATCCAACAGGACAAGAGATGAAATGGCAAGCAGTGGATTGGGTAGTTGAATTGAACAATTTATTTACGAAGGTATTCCCTTGTCATCTCGCCAATGTTGCTTAGTAATCTATCGCCAGGTGAAGAATGGTGGCCAAGGACCTAACCACATGGTAGATCGTATCATCCTTGAGTCACCTCTGGTTCAAGTGTATCGTAATATCCAGACACTGATACAAAAGACCTTCAATACTACCCACTCTACAACAAAGCACAGCGATCCCAACATGACCAAGTCATTTAGCAAACTTTGCGAAAAACTTGCCAAGTACTCCCCACACGAGATACAACCAGGTAGAAAGACTCGGCATCAAATCCTAGATCTCATTGACAAAGGTCGAGAGATTATGGATAGATACTTACAAGGAAATGTACATGAAGACAATATTGATGAAGAGAGGGCAACACTAGATGATGTCGCTGCTGAGCTAGCATAGGGTACCACATCCGTTCAGTATGTGTAGCAGTGATATCGGCAGGAAACTGACATTTTCTTTGTTTGAGATGAGGCTCTTTGAGGGATGGCTGGGACAGTCTGTAACGCTAAGCGTATTCAAGAGGGCATTCGACTTAACCCAAGAGAGGTGGACGCTCACGAAGAGGTACCACAGTGTCTCTCCTAGCAAGTTAAAGGTGAACCAAAGACAGAGGATAGAGGACGAAGACGAGGGAGCACACGGGTCTTGAGAATCGCTCAAGGACAAAGAATGAGTACGACAAGGATCATAGATTCAAGACGGAGAACTCGGGGCAAGGAATCTGAGAGTCTTGGGACAAAGGATGTTGACCAAGACAGAGAACAATGGTGGGGGACTCAGAGGACTCGAGAATTGCTCGAGGACAAAGAATAGTAACACTAGATTGCGTAGATTCAGAGTGAGGAATTATTGTACAGGCGATCGGGTATTAAACAGTTCCAATCGTGAGAGAATGGAATGCTATGGAATGCTATGGAACAAGGGGAAACATTGCCGTCATGAGAGAAACGGCTGCAGAGCTAATCGTCCAATAAGAGAGCAAGATAAGACGAGACAAAAGAAGAAACTGTAGAGTCGAGTCATCTACCTTGGAAAGGAAATGACAACATGAGGAAGTCATTGGAAGGTGAAAGGTGAGACAACGAGACGACAGTTCAGGATACTACTCAGGGGAAGAACATAAGCCTGAGAGATAAAGATATGAGTCATCACCTGAAGGAAGTGTTGATGGCCTCAAGGGAAAGTTGTCCTTGACAACGAGAACAGAAGGGACTAAAGAGAAGTAATAAGCGAAGCGCTTGGAGATGAAGAATGAAAGGAAAAAGATTGTAACACAGTCCGTGTTCCGTGCTAAGAGCAGAATGTAATTAAGTCAGAGAACAAGATCTGTGATGAACGTACATACCATTGTGTCCCTCATTGCCACATGCCCTACATTTGTTGCGGCAGCGCTGGCCAGCTAGGAGACCAGCTGTGGCGGTTGGTTTTGAGGGCTTCGCGCTAACGGCAGCAGAAGCTGATTGTAGTGGAGTCGAGGAAAATGGAGAGGGGAGTGGTGGCCCATGTGTTTGTATGATCGCGTAGACCTCAGAGGCAAAAAGATCAGTGTCTGACCATCCTGTCTCCTTCTTGATGTCAGATGATGATAGAATCTTCCGGTAGTGTGTGCAATCAACGAGGCGTTCAAGCGTAGCATTCGGCATGATGATGGACGGTCCTAGGTCATGCAGGATAGACCAGCCATGGACCGTGATAGTCTTTGACTCATGCCAGCTGTCTAGCGCTTCTAGGAGGGCGATGTCATGGTTTTCACATTGATATGGTGGAGCACAGGAGCGTGAAGACATGGCAGGTTTTTTTGAGACTTGAGTGCTGTAGGCAACGAAATCTTCAGGATTATGGATATCACAGCAAACACCAGGTTGTGTGACACAACAGCGAGAGCAGCCTTGAGGGAGTTCATGTTGACATTCAAGGTGGTCAGACTCTATAGGAACAACATGTTGTGAGCATAAAGTAAACATGTACCATTTGTTCTCACCAGTCACAGCGTTCTCAAAACACATGTCGAAGATACTCCTGCGACATCCGAAGCCAATGCGGGTATCAGTGTTAATGAGATAGTCAATGCCTGGATCTAATTCCTTCCTGCGTCACTTCTCAGACTCATGCTTCCATCCGGTGGGCCCATTGCTAGTACGCATGATGGCATCATGCAAACTCTGAACACTTGACACACAGGCAATATCATTGGATTGCTTAATGGTGACCTCACCATTCTCCGACTCTGAGGACCCATCAGCTGACTTAGCATCCTCAGCAGGCCCCTGTGGTTCCATGGCTCGGAACCTCTTTGACTGTGTTGGGGTCAAAACCTGTTTGGCCTTGCACTTCCGTGTTTCTTCCCACTTTGCTTTCCGCTCTGCTTTTGCCACTTTCTCATCATCAAAATAGTCCTTCTCAGCAAAAATCAGAGCAGTTCCAGTGAGTGTCTTGTTGCGCACAGCACGACCAAAACACTGCCATAGAGTGGCAAGCTTGCAGGTTGCACGCCATTGGATCACAAGTTCAATGTCTGGCACATCCATGCCCTCGAAAACAGTGAGCATCATGTTTGGACACTAAAGCAAGAAAGCTTACCATTCCGAAAGAATCTGTCGTACAAAGCCCCCATGTCTCACCTGATATCAAGTGAGTAAGCTCGTCGTCCTTGAATGTCATTGTCATGTTGGAATTGAACCACTTAATCTTATTCCATAGTGACGAAGGAAGACGCTGACAGAGGAAGCATGTCGCATTCATGGCTTCGTGTATATTGTCAAAGAAGATCAAGAATTTCGGTGGAGGAGGAGAATCAATCTGCCATCCATCAGGGATCAAGAATGCGAGATCTAAAAAAGAGTTGAGTGCATATCTGATTTTCTTTACACCGATCTTGATATTAGGTCGGTCAATTGAACGCCGGAAGGTCACCAATTCGTCCGCATGAATGTGCAACAGTCAGGTCGTGTTCAAAAGCACGCCTGGTGTCAGAGTTGCCAATGCAAGCATCAGAGGGATTGAGCGTGGCAGGATGTAGTGAAGCCAACCAAGTTCCTTGTACTCTGGTCGGAAATCCCCCCAATCGGTGAGACAGTGTGCCTCATCAATGACAATGCTGATGATCCGGGCAGAGAACTCCAGGTTTTTGAGAAGTTTTTCAAACTCTTTGTCCGGATTCATCATTTGTTCAGGACTGATGATGACAACTCGATATGCAAGAGAGTGGATAGCCTGAACCCCACAAGTGAGCTTATATGGATGATAGGACTCGGACTTGACCGCTCACAACAAAGTTTTCAGCGGTTGCTGTTTCAGAGCTAATTGAGATTGCTTCTATGCCGGCTCTAGCAAGTGCATCCACATTCTGCCTGCCAAGCATATTCAGTGGGGTAACCACTATCTGGATATCACCAGGACAAAACAACAGTGGCATCCAGAAACAAAGCGTCTTGCCCATACCAGTGCCCGCAATGCAAAGCACGCTCTTACTGCCATCGAGCAATGCTTTGGCAACTTTGAGTTGCCATAGGCAAGGCTGCACTCCAAAAACCTCTTCTGTGCACCGCCGGATCTCATGGAGTGTGGGTAGCTGGACCTCTCAGTTTGGAGGCATAATATGGGACCAGGGGACAGCAAAGTGCCAGTCAAATGTAGTAATTTCAGCGCCGAGTGACGGAGATGTCAAACATATATATTATCCTACAGAAAATGAATGTATGCGCTGTCATGTCTTGGTACTCCAATGTCCCCATCTCCTGTGGCTGATGATGTTTACCAATGTTATCTTCCAGCCGCTGCTGAGAGTGTGAGGTTGCTTAAAGTTTCGGAGTTGATATTAATCACATGATTTGAACACGTGACCATAGTAGGATATAGCCTCACACTCGAAGTAGCGGATGGGAAGGAGCCTGGTATTTCCCAGGAAATGGATGGAGGAGGCCACAACTTGTAAACTTGATGCCCTATTTCGGCTCTGCGGCATTTCGAATTTCGGCTCGCCGCGGCACCCCTTCTAGTAGCACCCAGGGCACTTCTCCTTCTTCCCACTCGTCTTCGATAGCCTTTCCGAGGCAAAGGTGTTCGTTGCTCTTACTGGCGTTTGGCCTGGGCATACTTTGGCGCTTCCTTGGGCCTGCGTTGCGTAGGCAAGAGGTGACAGCGATCACGAACAGCTGTGCGTCCACCTGCATGCTTGTTCTGGCGCTGTGTGACATTTCCCCACGCACACTTACTTTCACCATCATCATCCCATTGCGTAGTCGTCGTCGTCCTGCATAGAGCATGCCACTCCACTTGCGTCCTCCACTTTGTATCCTCGATGGATCGCCAACCCAGCGCTAGATACTGAATGAGTGATTGCATGACATCAAGTGGTCGAGTTTACCCGTTCCATCCAACCGTGTGCTGATGCTGACAAACGTAGCCAGATTCTAAGCATCAAGTTCGCAAAGATTTGAAGGGCAAGACGAGTGTCCGTGGCTCTGGACTACTAGTGGCCATGGTCCATCCAACCTACGTCGATCGTTTGTCGAGCTAGCCGATGCGCACGGGCCTGGGAACCCCCTCATCCGACCTCCGACTTCAGAAGCCGATGCTCGCTCACTGTCCTCGACGATGTGCACAGGTTTTGATTTTCCCAACCCGTTCTCAATGGTATTTCCCCCTTCCCTCTATGTCGTTACTCGAGCTGACGTTCGCAATCCGTGATATTGTTGTTCTCATCGAAAGTTTAAACGACGTTTCCGCCGAGCGTCGTCTACAGGGATGCAATCTCTTGGGAGACATACCGATCCTCCTACCGTTCACCGTTCGTTCGTCGCTGGGGACACCAACTCCAAGGGTGAACATGGCCCTAGTTATAGTAATGTTCTCACGAATCTTATCTCGTGCTAAGCTCATTTGTGCTTCACCCAGGACCAGCGCCGTCTATCAACCCATCACCCCTGACACGCTCTCGGACCATTAATGTTGTCCTTTTCGGCGAAACCGGTGCCGGAAAAGGTTCCGTCATCAATCTCATTGCTGGAGAAGAGATCGCGGACGTCTCATGGGGCTTCAACGGCGGTACGATGCAGTACAAACGCTACGAACTCTCTTTGGGCGATATGGACCTCGCCATATTCGATACCATCAGCCTCGAGGAACCCCAGATGAGAGACGACGAGTACCTGAACGCCATCGGGAACGCATACGACCTCGTCAACAAGCTTGCTACAGCTGGTGGTATCGACCTGTTGTTGTTCTGCATTCGCAGAGGCAGAGTAACAG
>JBBPTV010000258.1:0-30395 GCA_038094275.1 Tubosaeta brunneosetosa | reverse complement strand
GGAATCGACGCAGGCCACCCCACCTCCCCCTTCAGAGTCATCGGTGACATCGTTCAAAGATATGGCACTATTGCCACCCGTCCGTCCGTCTCATTTGCCTCCCCGGCCCGCAAGTCCACCATATCGATTTCGTTCCGGGGAAGTTAATAAGCTGTACCATCGTCCCAACAACGCTAGGGGTCATGAGACAAACACTGAAGTACCCGCGCCCCGACCGTCCCCCCCTCCACCCCAGAAACAGGTGGCCGATATCCCTTTTGATCCCATGCCTCGGGACAACCGTATGCATAGTCCGGAGCGCCTTCGGACAAACTTCCGTGACTCCGAGGCCGACCATCATGTCACTCGACCTCTCCCCCCGCCAGTCGTGCAAGAGGATATTCGCGATCGCGCACCACTGACTATGCACCCTGAACGTGCCCTTATGCTCCAAGCTAACGGTTTACCCCCACGACCACCTAGCGCGGTTGGGCGAGTCAGGTCTGTAAAACTAAGGCGTGAAAGGCGTGACGATCGTGAACACGACCGTGCGGAGCCGCTGCGGGGAAACACTGGGGGCCGCTACGGCTCTGCCTCCCCTGGAAACGAGCGACGCCGCTACCCCGAAGAAGACAATGTAATGTATAAAGGCGGAGGTGGAGGCGGAGCGTCGTTGCTGGACCGGTTGTCGCTGGATGACGGGAACCGAGTGAATTCACCTTCCTTGCGCGAACGCGTCCAATTGCCAGCTAAGCGGGACAGAGAGGAAATGTTGACTGGCGATATCGTGTTTGAACCCGAAGGCGAGGATTATGACACGTCGAAGAGGATGAGAAGGCGCGGGGGCCCCAGGGTGCGCAAGGGAAGGTACTAAGGCGAGAGGGTTTGATGTTTGTTTGCCTACGCGATATGTTTCCTTTGTCTTTTTCCTTCCCATCCTGTGCACCGCTTCTATGTTAATGATCCTGTCTTTTTGGCATATTGCAGTATCCAGCCAGTATCTCGAGCACGCAGCTCATTCTTTTATTTCATTATTCCTTGTATTCGTTCCATTTTTGAACAATCCAGTCAATTGTCTGCCTCGGACTCTAATGGTACTTGTATGGAATGCTTTGCTTCCTCAGCAAACTCGGCGAAGACGTCGGGTTTCCAATGCTCCACTACGAAGTCCATGTCCTCCCTGGGCAACCACCATTCCAGAAAAAGGAAAAAGAGACAATCAACGATGAGAATGATGGTGTAGATTGGGCCCGCAAACGGGCCAAGCGACATCGTGCTACGTACGGTCAGCTATGCAGGTCTTGTATCCCACCAACGACGCACCGTTTCACTCGCGTCTCGAAATCGATAGGCTCGGAGCGCATGACGGTATTGTAAACGGTTTCCGTCCGCTCAGCGACGTGCATCCAGTCGTAGAAACGTCGGACGCGCGCGTGCGCTTCGAGCGGGTCGTGACGACCCTGACTGACGATCTGGATCGCTTCCGAGAGCGCGCGGAACACGTCTGGGGGCAAGGAGCGTGAAAGGAAAACGGTCAGCGCACGAGCGGCGTACCGTCTTCGTCCGGGGTCGCGAACGAGATCATGTCTTGGGGGAGGATCTCCGGGACGCCGCCGACGCGGGTGGAGACGACGTAGAGGCCCGTACAGGCCGCTTCGAGGATGGCGATCCCAAAGGACTCCGTGAGGGAGGTGTTGAGGAAGATGGTGCCGCGGACGAGGACCTGCACGACGCTCGCGTTGGGACAAGGGATGGCATACAAGGGTGAGTGAACGCACGCTGCGGACGTCGCGGTGCCGCACGGGCCCCAGGAGTTCGATGCGGTCTTGAAGGAGATGTCGTTCGCGTGCTTGCAGCAGGTCGTTCAGTTTCGGGCCGTCTCCGCCTGGTGTCGACAGGCGTTCAGTACAGGTCGCGTGAGAAGACAAGTTGCGCGCGCACCGACGATGAAGTTGACGTTTGGAAAGGCGGCGCATATGCGAGGGGCGGTGGCGACGAGGAGATCGATGCCCTTGCGATAAGCCAGACGTGAAATGACGACAATGTTGACTGTGGGTCGTTGATTTCTCCAGGGAAGGTGGGGATAGCAAGTGATGACTCACTAGTTTCCAGCGGCAGCGGCTGCGGCGATGGGGTAAACTGCTCGGCGACAAGTGCGTTCGGGATAGTGTATACGCTCGATCGCACAACTGACACCGAAGCGTCGTCTTCTGAGGGCTCGAAAAGTTGACCCCGGAGCACGGTGTTTTCACGTCTATCGAATTCGGCATGGGTGTTGAGTGGGGAGTGTAAGATAGCTCTGGAACGTACCCCGTGTGCGAGACGCAAATGACAGCATCGACGTTTTTGAGCGCGGCTGCCAGAAGCTTGTTGGTCAAGATGCTTGCGGCATCTTCGAACCCGAACAAGCTATGGTCTGTAAAGACCGTACGGACACCGAAGAGATGCGCATGCAGGATGCCTTCCTGACCGAGAGAGGACAGACTTGCATGTGCATGGATCAGCTGGATATGTTCCCGAAGAATAATGGTCCGAAAATACGGAAGAAAAGTGAAATAATTCGGTAGGGTGGCGGAGGAAGCGATGGTCGCGAAAGGAAGATAGTACACCTTGAGCGAGGGTAGCAACCAACGTACGCCGACACGGTCTGGTGGGTGACTGTGTGTAATAACGATGACTTTATGGCCCCGACGGATAAGGTTGGCGCTGAGCATATATATGTGATTTTCGACTCCTCCTACGTTGGGGTAGAAGAAATCGGATATCATTCTGGGGGCAGAGTCAGATATTCGTTGGACGTGAATAACCTTGTGCTCGTACGCAATAGAAAGTGCACCATCCTTCATCGTACGCGGGTCCGCTGGCCTCTACAAGGCGTCTGAAAGTAAGCACTGGATCAACTCAACTCCAACATACCCGCAACTCCAAGCAACAAAAACTAGTCCAGCGGAGGATCGAACTCCGAACCTTCTGTGTGTGAGACAGAAATCATAACCATTAGACCACTGAACTTACGGATCACAACTCCGAGTATAAAGGTATTGGTATGAGTAAGTACTTAGGTAGCGCCACCGGCAAATTGAACTTCTCTATTTTTCCCACTTACATTCATTTCGAGAGCGACAACCCACTTCTCAGTCTTTCAGAGTAGAATGGTCTGGTCAGTGATTCTATCACGCATAATATCGTGGTGAGACTCTGCTTCGACTTTATATTTTATGAAGGCCATCGTTATCGCAGATTCCACCACAAGACATAGTTGAATTTCATTCCAACAAGCGTCGTCGACTTCCGGTTCTTTATCTTCGTTCTCCTGATTCTACGCGAAATGGGACTAGTTTGCTCCGTTCGATATTGTACGCCGACGTTTTGGCCAAAGTATCCACTTCTGTGTGGTCCTGACAATAACCTGTTTAATCACGATTGATGCTACGAGTCCCGTTCAGCTCCAAACAAAACTAGTAAGTGATCTAACAGGGCCGACTGCGTTAAGTAGCGAGATGTTCGCATCGGAAGGCTGACGGCGCATAGTGTTGGCCGCTGACTAACGTGGTCTAGTTTCGTACCTAACGCTCCTCGAACTGTCATCTCCGTAATGGCCCTTCGCGATCTCACCTTCCCCTACGATAGGTCTCGTTCTGGCAGGCTTGCACCACTGGAAAGCATACCATTTGATATCATCCATCTTGTCGCAGAATTCTCTTCTGTGAAAGATTTGGTAGCTCTGAGAGATGTTGGTTCCCGAATTCGTCTACTCTTACTTCCCTAACGTCCACTCCACTCCGTTCAGGTTTCTAAACCCCTTAGAGGCATGTTAAATGACCGAAGTGTCTGGATGAAGCTGTACAGACGAAGCCCGTATCCCCCCTTTTCTGAACCCTACGAATGGCAGTCCACTTCCTATCTTGTCAACGTTCTTTCACGGAAGGAGAATTTTCAATCTAGATGGGCGTCGCCTTCTTATTGCTCAAAGCGCTTTTTCACTCGCTTTATGACTTTCGGTTGCGGCGCCACCATTTCTATGCTTTTTGACAGGTGGCTTGTTGTCGCAGAAGGGTCAGACCTTGTCTTCTATGACTCGTATTGTACCAGCATCCATGATTCAGCCGTCACACTGCACAATGTGGGTAACGACCGCATCCTCCGTGTGTTCAGTGTGGGGAGGATGCAAAAGGATGGTATCTTTGCATTCGCGGTACTCCTCTTTAAAAACAAGTTGTGAGTGTTTCTATCGGCTCCGTTGACACCCGACTACATACTCAATCATCGTAAGTACGATCGCAAGGATCATCATGAATCGAGGGAAGCCCACACGCCTCCAGCCCGTTTGGGAGTCCACACCAATTGTGGCTGAAGGCTGGACTGATTTGGCTGACGTCCGGCTGTACCATCGCCTTCTCATAATAAATATTGGCGAGTGTTCGTCAGATTGGGAATCGTCCGGGCGACTAGTCATAATGGATATCTGTAGCATGCGTCGTTATCACATTCCAGCCTCGGCAGGTGACGCTGCAAGTACATATTCAAAGCCTTTTAGGTTGGAGCTGATCCCGATCAACAGGCATCTGACCCGATGTGCATGAGCACATTCTTCTTCGCCACCCGGACACATTTCGTCAAGGTCATAGAATCACGTCGTAATTCCAACTTCCACTGCGACCTGGAATGCTTTCCGATACCAACTGCTCTTGAGCTACCTCAAGATGATTTTCTTCATCCCTCCCATCGCCATCGAATTTCTCGCGGTTTGTGGATGCGTCGGTGTACCGTGATCCAAGATTCGTCCCTAGACCCCGAGACAGGCGAAATATCATTTTCTCTGTGTGGCTTGGTGAGCTACGAACTCAGTACTACGCTCAAAGTCGTGGATGTTTGCCTAAAACCAGACGGATGTGTTTCACTGATGGAATTTCAACCCACCAAATTGCCTGTGAGGTCTTTCTGCATTGGGTCGACTGGGAAAGATGGATATGGCCTTGCCCGTACCGAGCGGGGACAAACGATCGCATTTCTACTCTGCTATTCGAGGCCGGGCCTCATCTCGTTTCGGCACACCGTGATTGATTATAAATTTCACGCGGGCGAGCTGTTTGCCTTGAATACCTTTTCGGGCGTGGCAATTTTCGTCCATCCTTCGCGTAACAGTGTAGTCATCGAGCTAGCCGACTTTGCTCGTGGTGTGCAACCTCAGGGAGACGGTCTCACAGTAAGTCACTACCGTGGTCGAATTTACTGTGAGTCATTGATGGTTCTCGCAGCATTCTGCTCTCCGTTCTCCGCCACTTCAAAACGTTGGAGATTGAGTTGTTACGCGTCTTGGGTAGTGGCCACATGTATTGCAGAGCGCGAGTGTAAGGAGTGTTGGTCTGTCCCTGTTGTCGATGCTATGAATTAATGAACGTACGTCTTGATGAGGTCTTTGAGGAACTGCTGTGGTGGTTGAATTTGCAGTACCCGCGTCCTACTCCCTCTGTCGCCTTCGGAAGGCATGGTGTCACATTACGCGGTGAGATATGTGTTAGAGGTGCTCGCTACGGGACCGCCTCTTGAGCTGTCGTGTAGTGACACCTCAACACTTGTTTACTAGATTCACCAGATCAAAAAGTCGCATGACTTGACTGCCACCCTGGCAGCTACGAAAGAAGGTCCGTGCGCATCAGAGCAGTAAAGTGGTTTGCAAAAAAAAATTCGCGTGGTGAAATCCGCTGGGGTCGGGTCGAGGCCGGGGGAAGTCCTGATGGAGTCCGCCAGAGGTTCGATGATGATCTGTAAGAGAGGACAAAGGGCGTATCTACTTCCAGTGCAAGCATTGTTTTAAAACAGAGGTGAGCACTCGACTCACTTGAATCATCCATGTGCATCAGTCTTATCTTGCCCCAATGAAAACACGGGTGCTATCTAATTCCCGACTTCCGGTTTGTCTGATACTAAAAATGTGCACCGTACATCGTCAAGGGCGGCGACTTATCAGAGAAGATCTATTCTTCTGGTTAGATCTTGCTCAAGTGTTGCTGCACAAGTGTTCAATCTGCGCAACTAACAGTACGCCAACACTACGGTAGGTCCATCGGCATTTGAGAGGTTTGCATGATCACATTCACGGTCATACGAACGTTCTGATGCGTCACGTAATACAGGGTATCCATGCGATAAGCACGCGATCTAACCTAATAATTGATCCCAGGTACTCGGATGCAATGGGTATAGCCAAGTTACTCAGCCTACAAGTTGAAGTTGCTAAAAGATAGCATGCTCGCAGGCAGAAAACGAATGGGCCACCCAGGCTCGTATCACCCGCTTCTAGTATGGTTTCTGTTGAGCAGACGCGTGTAGGCTGCGCAGTCGGAGATAAGTCGGCACACAATACCGTCTGATCAAAGTGTGCTACGGGCCGTACCCAAACCTCAACCACGATATCACGGTCCGATCAGTTCAACTGAGTTACCCACAATCATAGGACAGCCTCTGTTCACAGACCATGGCTGCAAACCGATTTGAAGTACCAGCTTTGAGGATCGCTCGTCGCTTTTCTGAAGTCTTGGGCCCACTCAAGGTCACAGTGGCCTAGACAATGTCTTTGAGTGCACAGGTTAACTAATGAAAAAATAGTGTAAGTGTGCTCCACAGAGCTGTGAAATTGACGAGAGTTAACAACCCCACATCGGTAACAACCAGCACTTTCGAATTGCCACCGATTGGAATCTCGGAGCCCAGACTAAACTGGGCCAAGCGTTTTTCCATATCTAACGATGCTCAAGCTCCTGATACATCCGAAACATATCGTAATTTACAATCACTTTGACAACCTCCGCAGTTCACCTCGTGGCACGTTGGTGGCCGGAATATCTTTGATGAATCCACCAGGCCGTCTCAGATTTTAATAGGAGTGCTTGCAGAAGTTATAAACACGGTCCTCTCTTACAGAACACCCCAGCTTCCACAGTAGTGATCATAACCTCACTCGAATTCTCCCAGAGCATCCCAACCTCCACAGTAGCAGTTGTACCTCGCTCGAACATGCGCCCTTACTACTTTGACGACCTCCCCGGCGACCTTCGTCTCCCCCACGACTCTGGCATCCCCGTCGACATCGAAGTGGTCGCTGGTCTCGGCCTCAACTACACCTATGTCCCCGTCCCAGAACCCATGACAGATCACTGGCCTGAGATCGATGTCATCTCTCGTGAGCGCGGGTACATCAAGAGGGATTGGATCACCGTCACCAAAGAAGGCCTCGGTGATATCTACGAAGCAAAGCTCGAAGCCTTCTACAACGAGTGCGTACTACATACTTTCCCTGGACTCTAATACTGATTAGACATTGCTCCCTATAGGCATATGCACGAGGAAGAGGAGATCAGGTATGTCGTACAGGGGAGTGGCTACTTTGATATTCGAGGTCAGTCTCATTATGAGTTCGGCATAATGCTCGTCTCTTACCCGGCATGTATGAATAGAGCACCCCACGGATCGGTGGATCCGATGTGCACTCAGTGCTGGTGACCTCGTGGTGGTTCCGGCTGGTATCTACCACCGTTTCATCCTTGATGACAAGAGGATGATCAAGGCGATGATGCTGTTTAAGGCAAGATTTTCTGCAATCATGTCTCAGTAACGACTCATGCTTATCTGGCTTGCATCTGCTTTGTAGGAGGAGCCCTGGTGGTCTTACTATAACAGGGGCGATACATCAGAAGCGAACTCTTATAGGGTGGATTATCTGAAGAGTCTTGAGGTGCGCTGAGTCTTGGAAATTAGCCTACTTGTGCCGTCTGTGTAAATCAGGGTGTTCGTGGATCGCCACTCGTTCTGAGTAAAGCTTGCTTGAAATATTACTTTACACTGCGTTCGGGTGACTTCAACATGTCATCTATCAAATGCATACATAGTATTTACAAAATGAAGACGAGTCCCCAGATGATGAGCCACGGCCGGCGGAAAGTGACTAGTGAAGAGTCAGAAAATGACGATGACGATGAACAGTTAGAGGATGCCCTCGACGAGCTCACACTTCAGGAGGGATCGCAGTCCACCACGATTACCGTCTCTGCTTAGAAGAAGCCTAGTACCTTTAACCAGATCAAGCAGGAGTCGTCGAAAAGCCGCTAACGGGGAATCCAACTCGCTGCTGTCCTCAACTGTATCTTGCAGCTGAGTGAAGGCGAGGCGAAGAATATTTTATGGCGTACCGGTGGGTGGAATGGTGCATAATACCTCTCTCCCAATTGACATGTAGTAGTCTGCCAATGCATATCTGATCAATAAATAAATCTTATATTATAAGGTCGAATGGGACGCGGGCTCAGCCCAGCGTGCTTGTCTTAGAGAGGTCGCGTTGCGTCTCGAAGTTTTGTAGGGTGTCTAGTGGTCGTATAAACATTGGACGCGCGCACCCAGCAGGTCGGCTCGCCATTTCTTCAACGCACGAATGATGGCGAAAAGCTCTTTTTGGTGCACCGGGTATTTAAGTTGCAGCGGTTCGGAGTCGAAGGCAACGCACTAAGGGCACTTGAATACCCGTAAGAAATCGGGGAGTATATCACTTATGTAACACGTGAAATTTTGGAAAAAAAAAAAATTATAGAGACGGGACCACGCAAGTGTGCAGAAGGTGTCGTAAAAGACGTTTGCATAAGACCAACAGCCGATGGCCGTGCAGTCTAACAATGTGCACGTCCAACGGTCCGATAAATTGATCGTCGTGGCAGTCGCCACTTATACAGGGAAATCTGGAGTCCCAAAGGAGGGGTTATAAGATTGAAAGAGGTTACAAATTGTTGTAACTGTTAAACTACCACCGAACAATGATCCAGCTGTGGCGGTGACCCGAGACAGCTGACTTCGAATCAGAGAGGGGCGTGTATAGTACGCCACCACCACCATCATCCTGCAATGGCACCCACGTCTCTGGAGGTCCTTCCAGACATCCTTAGCTTGGCCACTCATAAAAATCTTGACAATCACGTCATTTCCGAAAGCATCCGCCGGATGTCTAGCCCACTTGATGATATCTATCACTACTTTTACCTACTTGCCATCATCATTGACCACTCCGATAATACTTTGGACAATACATACACGAATTTCGTACAAGAAATAAGTCTACTTGATAATGTCTCAGACTTGAAGGTCGAGTTTCATGCAGCCTGGAAGGCTCAGGATTTCCAACGGATCCGAAACCTGAGTATGTTTGCAATTCTTCATGACGTCAGAAATTGGGCTTACAATGTACCTCATAGAATCAGTGTACCTTGACTTTCTGGGCAAGTGTTGATCATTGGCGGAAAACTCCTCGGATTTTATGCTGTCTTCCTTTCGGCGTTTCTGGACAAGTATTGACCATTGGTGGAAAACTCCTCGGATTTTATGCTGCCTCCCTCTGAGTGTTCTTCAACTTTCTGGATGCGTGTTGACTATTGGCGGAAAAATCCTCGGATTTTATCCTGCCTTCCTCAGCATTCTTTGACTTTCTGGATGAGCGCTGGCCATAGGCGGCGAAACCATGCCACCGGCGATGCCCGACTGCGTGGTATATAATTCGTAAACCACCCCTGCCTCCCTTCATTCCTATCTCTCTCCAAGGCATCCACTACTCACAGTCATTCGTCCATCACCATGTCCGACAATAAAACTCGTTACATGACTAAAGAAGACGCAGCACGCATCCAAAGTCATGCCGTGAGTTTCACTTCGAGAGCCTGGCTGTTTGTCGTTGATCGGTGCAGGATCGAACTCATACCAACCAGGACTTCAAAGCCCGTGTTCAGCATACTGCTGATCGCCGTGAAAATTCCCAAGGTTTCGGTGGCGTCCCAAAGAATACCGAGAAGAAATAACGTGTCAACGCCGTAGGTCAGGTTGGTTGCTTGGTGTGTTATTTGGCGAGTTTCCTCATCTTGTCTCATCTTAGTCGCGTGCGCAATGTAGTCCGAGTGGTTGAGAGAAATTCTTGATCTTTTATTGTACAAGTACTGGGCGGACGGTTTAAAACGCACCAAAAGCAATGCAGTGCTCTTTTGGAATCATGAGTCGCGTCCCAGTTGTATGCCCAAAGCAGATTTTTGATGGTCCTGGTGTGTAAAATGTCGCCAAACTTGGCGTAAGATTGCTTATTCCCTCCTTTGCGTGCAAACGAATCGGTTCAAGAAATTGGCATTCGGAAAATATGACCACATTTCAGTCTGTTTTACGTTGTACAAGACCCTGCCATCAAAACAGCGTTGGAAGACCAGGGGCATGATCTGACTTAGTGCACCTCCAGACTCTTCAGGTAATCCACCCTATAGGAGTTCGCTTCCGCTGTATCACCCCTGTTATAGTAAGACCACCAGGGTTCTTCCTAAAAACCGAATTCAAGCCAGATAAGTACCAGTCATCACTGAGACACAATTGCGGAGATCTTGCCTTGAACAACATCATCGCCTTGATCATCCTCTTGTCATCAAGGATGAAACGGTGGTAGATGCCAGGCGGAACCACCACGAGGTCACCAGCACTGAGTGCACATCGGATCCACCGATCCGTGGGGTGCTCTATCCATACATGCCGGGTAAGAAACGAGCATGATGCCTGAACTCGTAATGAGACTGACCTCGAATATCAAAGTAGCCACTCCCCTGTACGACATACCTGATCTCCTCTTCCTCGTGCATATGTCTATAGGGAGCAATGTCTAATCAATATTAGAGTCCAGGGAAAGTATCTGGTACGCACTCGTTGTAGAAGGCTTCGAGCTTCGCTTCGTAGATATCACCGAGGCCCTCTTTGGTGACGGTGATCCAATCCCTCTTGATGTACCCGCGCTCACGAGAGATGACATCGATCTCAGGCCAGTGATCTGTCATGGGTTCTGGGACGGGGACATAGGTGTAGTTGAGGCCGAGACCAGCGACCACTTTGATGTCCACTGGGATGCCAGAGTCATGGGGGAGACGAAGGTCTCCGGGGAGGTCGTCAAAGTAGTAAGGGCGCATATTTGAGTGAGATTAAGATTGTTACTGTGGAGGTTGGGATGCTCTGGGAGAGGAGCGCACCATACTTATAGCTTCTGCTGCCTACCATAAACAGCCCACACTTTTGCTCCCGCTATCACGAGACAGTTTCCGGGAGATAAAGATTGCCCGTGAGAGATGGACGGCGGGGATGTCAAAGTTGCCAGATGTTTCGGAAGGATCAAGAACGACGCAAAATCGTCATCTTGGGCGGAAAAACACTGACCTCCTGTCCCGATAAACGGCGGTTTGGGGTCTAAATCGTGCTTGGTGCAGCGGGATCATCAACTTAGGCATAATACTGACCCGTCCGTCTCATTGATCCACTCGGTCTTTTCGTTCAATGTGCATGCATAGACATGGTTTTCACTGCAGCACCTTCCGGTAGAACCGGAAATGTTCATTCAGAACTAGAATGAGCATGACCCTGAAAAGCTGGCCGTAAGACTCACGGTACATTTACGTCGTGACAACCATTCTCTTGCCAACTAGCGCCGAAGGCGAGATTAAAGTTTTCCTGGCCAGACGGACCGAGCCATCTACTATGTGATAGGGTTTCCGAAGTACGAAAGAGGAAAGGGGAAAACGAACGTGCGACCTAATTGTGTGGTTTTGTTTCAACCAGTCCGATATGTACTGGTAGTTCCGGACACCTGGGTTGATTCTACGTCGTTCATCACTGCACCATGTCCAAACATGCTAATCCGAGGGACTTGACACTATGTAAGTGATATCGTCCTCGAACGTTATGCTGTGAAAGTCCAAGAACGCTGTTTGCTTCCGACTTCTGACAGTCTACGGCAACGTTAAACTTACCCCACACACCCCATACTAGTACGCCGGGATGGCAGCCGTCAGGTACATCTGAGACCCTCCGGGTGTCGCATCCCCGCAGCAACCTTGCCCCGATTTCCTCCGCCAAGTCCATTACAAGCAACGTTCGGAGGGATGCTCGTGGGGTCGTCAGAGCAGTATGCGTTTCAAATGACGTGGCGCATCTCTGCACCATATCAACAGAGTACTTTGGGCCGCAGCAGGGCCCAGATCTCGTACGCACTCCGGTCTGGTCCGCCAGCTCCAATAGGCTCGGCGGCTTTTCCCGTGCTATTGATCGCTGACCGCAACAGGTGGGTTCCACCAAGCCGTTCCTCTTGGAGATTTCAACTTAACTGGTACCAAAAGAGGGTCTATTGCGTAAGCGAGAACTCTGATCAAGATCCGACCACTCGGCGCCTCACAGCTAGACCAACAGCCTTTGGACGCTTTCACCTGGCGATCACGGATTTCCGTTCCCAATGGGTTGTTATGAACGACACACGGAGGACGGAAGCAATCCAGTATGGGCATCCATGTCGCTCGGAACAGCGCCCAACGTTGATTCGGACCTACCACCGTACTACATGAAACGCGATACTGTCGGAACGCGCGCGGGATGTGTGGGCGTCTGTCAATCGCGGGAACCGTACACATGGTTGGCCCGAATCCATGGCCTTCGCAATGCGAGCGGCACCTAGTTCGGATAGCTCATTCCGACTTTCAGATAACACCCCTTGCGGCGCCTTTCGGAGAATGTCAATGCTAGACATTCTTTGAAACCACGTGTGGAGCTGTTTTATATCCAGCTGATCGGTACGCCAGTGGAACCACTTCATCATTCAGTTCGCCGGATCGCGGACGGATATGCAGTTGCTCCTGAACCATGGGCCAACTCACGTACATCAGGTCATGTCAGAATGCATACGTGGGATTGGGCATGATATATTTTATGTAAAACATGATGAAGGAAGGCTCTTCTCTATTCGATAATACATGTCGCACAGCGATTCTAAGTCTAGTGCGTCTAAGCAACGTCGCCCAATGTAAGCCCGAGTTTACCGGTTTCCAAGACGGCCTTGAAGCCGTGGTGCTTTTCGTGGGTAAATTGTTCCGTTGCGCTGTACATCCCACGGATCGGCTTGCTCGCGTTCAGCTTGTTGATGACGTGTCTTGCTTCCTGGTCGTCCTCAGAAACGAGCTTGTTCACATCCGTGTCAAGAAGGATGGGTGCAGAAGGGGCGAGGAGTTCTGGGTTCACTCTGACAGTAAACGTCCTTGAGTATGCCTTCGACGAGGTGGACGTTTATGACCTACCTGGCACGGACGGCCTTGTCCATCTCCGGGTTAGCCGGAACGAACAGTTGACCGCAGAAGTCCATAGTTTTCTGCCAATTCGCTCAGGGCTTCTGCAGCGGCGAGTCTGATGAAATTAATTTACCTGGAGTTCATCCTCCGACAGAGACTTGCCTACATCTGCAGTACCCTGAATGACTAGAAGAGGCATTAGACAGTGTCCTAGCGAACAACGAGATACCACTTACCGGGTCGGAGGAGATCAAATGCGCGGTCAAAGTTGTCCTCGTTCACATCGCTCATCACGGGCGCACTCTGGTTGCGGATTTGCTTGTATGTTCCCAACACGACGAAGAGGAAGCTGAAAGCGAGCTTAGCAACGTCCCTGTGATTTCGCCCTCGAAGGTCACTCACCGGGTATATGACACGCCAATCTTGGATGTATGCCAGCGTTGAGCCTCTTCCTCCGAAGCGGTCCCACGGATAGACGCGGCAATCGTGATAGCAGCGGAAAGGGCACCAGTGAAAGCCAGGTGGACACCGGAAGAGAAGAAGGGGTCGATGAATGCTATCAAGCGTTGAGCACGATCTATAAGATGGCTTATCGTCAAGTGTACGTACCTCCGGCGTCTCCGGCAATGCGGTAGTTGGGTCCTGCATAGTCTGGTGCGGAGTAACTGAAGTCGCTTGCAGCCTTGACACCCTCTGATTTGTCCTTGTTGCGCAGCTTGCCCTCACCGATCAGTTTCAAGACACCAGGCGACCGGTCCAGCTCCTCAAGGTAATGTTGTTGAAGGCTGTAGCCACGCTCACCGGCGGCTTCTTTTCCAGCACGCTTCTTGCTGATGCTGATATCTTGGTCCAAAACAATGCCGACGGATGTAGTTCCATCGTGCAAGGGAATGAACCAAGACCATCCGGACTCATCTATACCGACTGTAAGTAGATGCAGACGCAACCGACAATAAGCATCACCTTCGAGAGATTCAATGAACACGGCGTTCTCCCGCGTCGTTCCTGGCATGTATTTCCTGGTGTTCTCCCAGTAACCCCAGCAAGCGACGTTGTTGAGGCTTTTGTTGAACTTTCGGTTGTTGAGGTAACGTGTCGACATGATGCCGTTTCTGCCGGAAGCGTCAACCAGGTATTCGAACTCTGTACGGCCCGTTTCGCCGTTGAGCTTCTTCCATGATGCCGCAACTGGGCGGGTCGTGTCTTTGCTGTCAAAGTGGATCTCGGTGACGCGGGTTTCTTCCACCGTACGTGCACCACAGACGGCTGCGTGGCGGAAGATGATTTCGTCGAATTCGGAACGGACCTGGGAGAGATGAGCTTCCTCTGAGACAAATCCAAAGCATAGATGATCTACGCACGACGTTCCATGCACCGTTGTTAGGGTCGAGGGCGACGAAGTCAGTGTCTGCAGGATGGGATTAACATGTGTTCGAAGTAGCCTCGGATGCGATGGACTTACAGCCTTCACGCTTGTATTGGTTGAGCTTGACAGCTGCACCAGGCTGCGATACCACGATCAGCTTGTTTATGGGTCATATATGGTATCATCAACCAACCTTGAATGCAAATCCAGCAGCCTTGACTTTTTCCTCCGCCTCGATGAAGCGCAAGAATGGGCGGACGGAGGGCAGCAGACTCTCTCCGATGTGATACCTGGAGAACGATTTAGGTCTTCCCACACACGATACACAGGAGGGTCTACCTTGGGAACTTGGCGGCCTCGAAAAGAGTGACTTCGAAACCTTCACGAGCGAGTGCAGCGGCAGCGTAGCTACCTGCGGGACCACCTCCGACAACGAGGATCTGGGTCGATTTGGGTGTCTGTCGAAGCCCGATCAATCTATACCCCAGAAGAGGCGCGCCGGAGACTTACCGCCATGAGTACTTTGTGTGACGGATGAAAAACTTTGCTAGGGAACAATGAGCGAGAGCGACGGCTTTATAGTCTGGCGTCGAGGGTTCCCATGCGCGTGGTGTACCGCAACGTTTCCACGAAACATGTTTTTCTGATGGTGAATCGCTGCGGGCACTGCACGCGTGATGAACGATGGTCCATGCCAATGTACAGATCCTTGCCTCTGAGCTCGCATCGCGCATTGAACACCCACCTGAAAAAGGAAAGAGCGGAGAACCGATCAATGAGCAAAGGGCCATCACGGCAAGGCACTGCGCGTGTCTCCGACCTTGGTCGGAAGTCCTCCTTTGGGAGTGCGGTGCTGCATCAAACTCAAAACCCGGTGTGAATCGAATTGACTTTGGAGGCCGAGTGATGGGGAGCTATACCCATCGGTGGGTGTGCTGAGAGTGTACGACCGGCGACCTTTCTAGTGGGAGGTTGATGTGACACCATGTGTGGAATCTGTTCCGTATCCTAGAGGGGATTTCCCCGCGCCCCCCGCTCGGCCCATATCTCTGGCATTCAGCAGACATCTTGTTCACAACCTGCAAAAAAAAGGAAATTCATTTAGACAAAGTCGTAGTCAAGAGCCGGAGTTTACGCAGCACAGCCTTACCTCATCGATGGAATCTTTCTCTCGAGCTACCGTGGTCGCATTTCCAGCATCAGTTGCGGTATCAAGGCTAGCCTTGGCGACCTATCTCATTTCTGATCTTCAACACCGCTGGATGGTCCTTGGTAACACTTCCCACGTGGTCCCCGTAAAACGACTGCATAATGTATTCTTGGATGGAATCGGCGCATCAATTGATGGTATAATTACTCTATACATGCTATGCCGGGAACTTGAAAACGTCGTCTGGACGTCGGAGCAACGGTGGTCGGTCTGCTATCTGGTAGGCCACTGATTGGCCGAACAGTGTCCTACAGTTCTCCAAACGTTGAGCAGTGCGTGCCAACACCGTTCTCCGCACGCTGTTTACCACGACCCTCCACGCTTCATTCCAGATTGGCTATCGAGAGTTGTAGATGCTTGCAACCGTAAGTTCTGATGACGCCCATATATCGTTGCGCCGCATCATCTCAGCGTGTACGTTGAGACGTGTCGGCATTTCCGTTCGACACGCGAGAGGGCGCAAACCTCGGACCTCGAGCTGTACGTCAAGTGCAAGAACCTACTATGCCGACCGTCACGGGCAAAAATCCACTTTTTTCTTGCCAGTAGGTCCGGGAGGGTGAGTAGCTCAGCATCTCAAGCTAGGTGCCCTATGTATCATGGTGCCCACAATGAGCATGGACCCATTCAACACGGGTCGATTTTCCGGCACGACTTGACCGACGGAATGGACGGGCCCCATATGTTTCTGCCACGCGCCGTCCATGCGAAACTATCTCAACCCTTTATCTAATCGTCTTTTGCTTCGCCACAGAGTGATGGTAGCACACTACACGAACAGCATCGGTCGCACCGCGGCCTACCTGTGGGAGAGGTGAAGAGAGAAAACTCGGTCCTGTGGGAATTCATCAATCGGACTCGCCAGCAAATATAGCACGTGGTGAGCGAAATACGCGAGTCCCCGGAGAAGTACGCGCTTCGCACCCAAGAATCTCGTGTTTGGATGCTGGGGCTGTAATACTTTCACAATGAAGAGCAGCGCGCTCATGGGTACGCTCGAATGCGACAGTGACAATGGGGAAACTGGTACCGGATGTGGGCGTGCGGGGCTCATCGTTGCTTAGAGCAAGTAAGGGGTTGGAATTCGCGTCAATGGGTATTCTCGACCATGTGGGGCGGATTGTGAGGCGGAACCTTGATGTGCGTAACCAAGACACCGAACCAGTGGCGTTTGTGTATGGGAAGGGGATTCACACTGATAGTGATGGACAGATTCAGTCATCGGTTCAAGGCTGAGTCGAACCGAGGAGCACTTTATTCTTTTTCCTTGTACTTTCAGAACAGACACATCGTGTAGAAGGCAGACAAGCCCGGTATCACCGGTATCGGTCAGCTCAGAACATCTTCAGTCAGGCGTTCAGACTCACTTCAGACTTCCTTTGCCCGGTTCGACGTGGATTGGATGCATCAAGAGTGTTCAAGTCTCTGAACCAGCGAAGATTGTAAAGAAGCTCCCATCTATAACAATGCGTCTGTTTTGCCTGATCTAGGCTTTTCTGGTCCGTTTAAAACACGACTGGGCGTGATCTGATGCCTTGCAGTCAGAGATTCAGAAATTGATGTACTAAGAAAGGGATGAGCACGGAAGATGAACCGGCCGACAATGGATAAGAATTGTCTGTGAATGTCCTCGGGCGCCAAGCGAGAGCAGTCGCTTCTGATGATGATGATCACAGCGCAAATGATCTGGGAACCAGTATCGGACGATGCCACGCAAAGAATGTACGCTCATCGACCGGGCATCCGCTAGTGTGTACTTCCTCTTCACTGTATCAGTCGACGGTCCCAGCGCTTGAAATAGTGGGAGCCAAGTCATTTTTGTACTTCTTCGAGCGTCAACGAGTCCCTAATGGATCAAACTCGATGGCAGATGTGCGTTGGATAGCACAAGGCGTGCTGGCAGACATTATCGTAAGGAGGGAGTGGACCGGTCCGAGGAAGCATGTGCCCCTGCGATAAGAACAAAAGATGTGCGTTATCTCTGCAAAACATATTATGCGGCCCTGAGCGACGTTCTCAGCCTTGAGAGGGCCGTATCGACTTCAAGCACGGTCGAGACCGCGTGAGGACGGTCGTCACCGACTGTCCATGCCCATCATTGAATACCGAAAGCGCAAAAAACAGAGATGGGTACATACGATCACCAAGGCATACTGTCGTGTCATCGGATTCGCAATCAGCAACGCAGTGCCACAAGGAAGGCATCACTAGATCAATTGTTTCATGAAAAACGTGTACAGACACATGCGTGGCCGTGTTTGGGACACTGTGAGCATGCCAGCACTCCCGAAGGAGGATATCCCTACCGTAGACGAGAGCTATACCGCACCGGGAGTCGTTACGAACCGAGAACGTGAAGACGACACGCTGCATAAAAGGCCAGGTGACCCGCCGGCGTGACCTACGCACCACGTCAGGTGAACACGGTTGACGAGATGATAGCGACATCGCGACCCACGAGGCGATGAATCGAGCGCACATAAAGGATTATTGTATCGTCAGGTTCTCGTTTGCTTCCGCCTTTCTTCCCTTTTTTCTTCGCTCCCTGACTTTTTTTTTCCGATGCCTTGTGCTGGTGCCCACGAATAAGGCAGGGAAAACGTTTTCATTTCGCCTTCTGCTGAGACGCTTTGAAGCTCATTCAATTTCGCGTGCCTTGAGGCACTGAAGGTCCGAGGCGTCCTCCACCGACCAACGGCCCAGCGATCGTGCGTCATGATTCGGACCCGGTCACGACTCCCCGCCTCCACCGAGGCGCGCAGTCGAGCCACCCACCCATCCATCACGCTCAAACACGGGGCTCCAAACGCCCGACGCCCGACGTCGGCGGAACCGTGTGCGAGCACCGGCCCCTCCAGTCCTCTGGTCACCACGACGGTGGCAACATGGGACCGATGTCACTGTCATCGTCGTCCATGCCAACCCGCACACACTCAGACGTGTGCCGCCACTTGACAGGTCCATTTTACCCCGCAGTATCCGGGGTCTTGTCTTTCCGGCTCCGTGTTCCGCACCCGTTGTGTCTCATTGCTTTGCCGTGGTTTCAGCTCAGTTTACGGCGGCGCGCGTTCCGCGGGTACACTGACGGTGCCGGTCGTCGTTTGCATGCGCCTCTGTCATACCCACTCGCGGATACCGTACGCAGGACGTCCCTCGTTGGGGCGAGGTGCACGTCTGAGGAAAGAGGGCGTTCACGCTGGGACCGTGGGTTGATGGATGTTTGGATTCCCAGCTGCGCAGGCCCTAGATATGGAGTGTCTGCGCCCTGCTCTCTTCATCTTGAGAGCGCTGTGGCGAAGCTGCGCCGGGTCAACTCAGGTGCGTGTGGCTCCCCCTTTGGGCCTGATCCTGGGCTGCTTTGCGCGAGCAATAGACGCCCTGTCAACTTTTCCAACGTCATTGTCGTCGTCGTCGTCATGTCCATCGTTAAACGATCCTACTTTACCCTTATCTTGAGTGTCTTTTTTGGTTATCGGAAGCATGTTCACCCTGGATAGCTCCCACGATGATATATGCTTGCACCAATCATCGACGAGATCGATCAAACCTTGGATGGCACCCACGATTGGCAACGACGTTCCATCGATCCATGACTGGTGTCCAAAATGGAAATACAACGCCATGTGCTAGGATGTTTTGGGCCTCGTCCACCACCATCGCCAGGCTTCCCAAGCACATGCAGCTGGGCGTACGATCCATTCCAAAACGCTCTCCCCACAACCCCATCCACACCGCTGCGCTGATCTCAGCATGTCCCTACGCTTCTTATATCGGGGATGTACCTTGTTGCACCCTTCTTTACGTGTAACCGTCATCGGACGAACGGGTTTGGTCTGGGCCAGAACACACGGACGGATCTGTTCCATCGCACTCGGCCATTGGCGCATCCAGTACCTTGGTCAAGTACACCGCATGCGATGTGCCATACTGGTCGCTGTAATGATGATGCGTATGAATGACGTTGTATGCCCAATACCCAAGTGACGTCAATGGTGAAAAATGGGTTATTGCCATGCCTGCAATATGAAGACGTGCCCTACCCTCCACGTCACTCTGCACGCAAATGGAGGGCGTATGGGGTCGACGGAGAGGTGTGAGTGATGCGCATTGTGCGAATGTGGGTGGGACGTGTCGCTCTAAATGCGGCTCTCCTGCATTGGGTGAAATGAGGTGTGGATGACAAACTTTCCGTCATGCTGGGACGGGCGTCGAACGCAGTGTTGCGGTGTGGGCAAGACATTGAAAAGCACCGAGGACAGGAATACGTAGCGTGTTGAAGGAAGACGAGGACAAGGCGATAGGTGGGTGTGGGGGGCCCAGTTTGGGTGTATGAGCACGCTGTCGCTGATTGTCCCAGAGACGCGGAGTGTCCATAAAGACATTCTTGGGCACTCTTTCTCCCTCGCTGTTTTGGGAGACAATGCGGAGATGGGCGTACTGATGGTGGCGATTGTGTTTCTTTCGCTCGGGCCCCGGGATCTAGATGATGTGGGCAAACGACGTGGGGATGGGGGCGTCGATGGTGCGTTCAAGAGCCAACGAGTGATCGTGGCTTGGGTGGGTGAGACGCGTGCGTGCGTTCATTCGCGGTGTGGACACATGCGAACTAATTCTATCTCCACCACTACCCTATTCATATCACGTACCCTGGCATGGATGCGGTTCTGATGCTCGCAGTGATTGAAATTCGCATTCTGGGCGCAACAGCTGCGTTTAGGACATATTTGGATGTTTCGGTACGGCAAGCCGGGGTGGCCATGTTTAGAAAAAATGTCAACGAGGCGCGCGGTGACGTTAGCTGTCCAACGACATGCTCGTTGTCACGTACGTTACGGTAATGATACGGTTGTAACATGGTCTGGGGTTGATGACGTGCTTGAAGCACGGAGCGAGGAGCGATCCCGACGCAAAGATGGCGCGAGCGGAGTCGACATATCCCCTCACAAGGCATGCGTCGCGTCGGTCCGGTCGCCACCGAGGCCTTCCATTCCTCCAGCGAGGTTTCCTGTCTGTGCTGCATTCTCGGTGTCCAGAGATTCGGAGCACAGTCAGGGCCCGCGGATGTGGTTGTACGGTGTTGCAGCGGGGACACTATCTAACGGGAGATGGGTTTACGCTCAAGTTCTCCTAGTGTAGCTCCGTGGGACCGCGCGAGTTGAAGAGGGCTACCGGAGACCCGTCGGGCGTTTCGCATCGAGGGTTCTGTCACGTCGATCAAACTGGCAGGGTTTACCCCGAAGACACCAGGCACGGTGAAATAATATTGAGAGACTTGTGTGAGTGCGGCGACGTGTGCACAGCACGAGGTAAGGTCCGGGAGTAAACAACCATAAACAATAAATGTCCCTTTCCCATACTCGGACCGAGACCCCGAGAGATATTTACAACGCACTCGCGACTCGATTTTTTTCTTATTTTTTCTTTTATTTTCTCTCCGATGGCTTATCCTCCGCTCGTCAGGCAGGATGGCTTCCAGTTGCCGTCCCCCGCACAGACCACCTCATCCCCAAAGTCGACCCCCGACGACGACCGCGACGATCACCTCTTCATGTCCCACAACATCCCCTTTCTGAGCGAATCGTTCCGCAAGTTCCAAACGCACCATCAGACTCACCACCAGCACCCGATCGACTTTGCAGACGAACTCACCACGCTCATCGAGACGCCCCACGTACCGTCACACGAGCGATCCACACAGTCGGGCTCACCCAACGGCGACGCCTACAGACACAACATGTTCGACATCGCCACACAGTACCAGCATGACTATGCCCATTTCAACCCGGCCATGCTCAATCGATACGAGACTCAACCAGACACCACCCCGTTCCAGTATCGCCACTCGCCCTCGCCCACCCACCGCTCCCGCTCCAGATCCCGCGCACCCTCGGTCGGTCCGACGAGATCCGCCCGTCGTGACCGCCGTGCCAACTCCATCTCCTCCCACGTCTCCAGCACCAGCCCCCCGCCCCGCCCCCATCCACACGCCATCCTCATCCCTGGCCGCGGAAACCCCATCGGTGGCTTCTTTGTTCCAAACGGAACAAGTGCTCCCCCAGATTACAATCTCCCTACCCCCGATTCCCTCTCTCACTCCATCGTGCACCAGTTCCCTTACCCCGCACAGGCACCGTCTTCCCCGTACTATCCTTACCAACAGCAGATCAACCGTCCCAGTACACCTAATTTGGGCATATCCCCTACCGATGTCGAGGCACTCAACAACATGTCTATCACTGCGCAGCATCTCACCCCCTCTCTGCCATCCCACGTCAGCAGTATCCCCAAACCAGTCGCTCCCGCCCCTTCGTCTGCACCAGTGACCAAATCACTTGATCCGGAGACACATCTCTCGGAAAAACGACGTCGACGCCGTGAATCGCACAATGCCGTCGAACGTCGGAGGAGAGACAACATCAACGAGCGCATCGGCGAACTCGCCAGCCTCATCCCAGGCGTCTTGTTCGAGTGTGATGGCCCGCTCGTCATGCCAGGGTCCGCCCACGAGGACCTGTTCACGCTCGGGGCCTTGGCCGAACCAGGTGCGTGACGCGTGTGTCGCTCTGACCATCATTGACCCTGCGCAGGGATGCACATTTTCCCCACAGAGGACGGCCTGCCTGATCTACCCGAAGAGTCGACGGTGAAGAAGGATCCGAGCGAGGACGGTGAGGCGTTGGCACCCATGTCCCCGACCTCGCCCAGCCTCGCCGGCGGGATCACCGTCAACAGCAACGAGCCGTCGTCGATCAAGGCCAACAAGGGCATGATCCTGCGCAAGGTAGCGTTTTCTGTACGTGTCCACGTTCCGTGCTGACGCCGGGCACAGTCCGTCCAGTATATTCGCTACCTCCAACAGCTCGTCTCCGTCCAGGCGTCGCGAGGGAGAGACCTGGAGGAGCGCAACCGGGCGTTGGAGCGCGAGCTGGTGATGCTAAGGGGGGACCTGCCCTCCTCGTCCGTCTCGTCCTCGTCGCCCTCTGTGGTGTCCTCCCAGATCCTGTCCATGTCCTCACGTGGCTCGGCGTCCTCCAAGCCCTCCTCAGTCGCAGACTCGACCGGGATGGAGCCGTGCGGGGAGGACTTGGAGATGGAGGACGCGCGCGTGCTGTCGAGAGAGCGAGACGAGTCGCGCGGTCGACGGCTCGGACGGCGGCTGCACGGACTCGCAGGCATGGACATGTGACGCCACGCTGCATGCGATCTCCCCTTCCATTCTTCTCTCTTTCTGTTGGCATGGTCTGCTTCCGCGATACCCACCCACCTGTATGCGTTCCGCTCATGGTCGATTCCCCCCCTTGTTCTGAAAATGTACCATCACCTTGTTCTTTTTGTTGCGTACATGCTAATCACGCCCTCTTTACACGCTTCCAGAGGGCGGTCCCTCTCTTTCTTTTTTTTTGTGTCTTGATCCCTGACATGGAACGATGGAAGCAGAAGATACACGTCTGTATGTATACGTATACTATTCGTTGCCTATTTCGCGTGCGGTTCGGGGATAGACGGTCGTGCATAGGCGCGAAGGCGACCGCCGCACAAGCACAGAGCCGAGTCGCCTCTTTGTGAGTCTTGGACGTAAACGCGTCCGCGCACCATGTGCTACCGCGACGTCGGCTATGCGTCTCATGCCAGAAACAGGTCCGTCGCGTCACGGCGCCTGATAGACCGTATCACCGACACGTAAACGTGTCCAGCGACCGTCCTGGTGACGCATGCGGCCCACACTCTCTATTTCAGTGTGTCGTGACCGGGCCCATCTCGGCGCGGTGCGACTTACCCCTTCAGGCATCCGATCCGGCTGTACGGGACAACAATGTGCGGATAAAACTGTGGCGATAGCTCCGATCATCATCATCATCATCATCAAGTTACATGCCAGACGGGGGTAGCGTGGAGGATCACCATATAGAGTTTACCTCTCTGGATCTTCCCCCGATATGTACGCCGGTATCCGGACGTCCGACTCTCCCTGTTCTTCCGCTGCAAGAGGTCAGCCAAAGGCGATCGATGTTGAACGCGGGTACGTACGCGTCGCATGCCAGAAATAGATGACCAGACCCAACATGACCACGGCGAACGCAGGAAAGTAGAGCCAGTAGGGGCTGTAATGCTGTCAGGGACGTTAGGCGCACGCGAGGCTTTCTGGAACAAGCACACTACACACGAAAAGGAAGAGTCCTGCCGTACCCGGTCAATATCGGTTAACTAAAGAGGGCAGACACGGCATACCAAAGATAAGCCCATAAAAGTCACTGGTGAGCAGGGACATGTTGAGGTAAGAGGACGACGCGGTACGGAAGAGGAGCGGCGCGAGCGACATGAATACGAACAGCGCTGTCGCTCCGTCAGTTTCCACCCATCTCGCAGAGAACAGAGCCCACATAGCGAATATAGAACCAAAAGTCCGACTAGAATTCGATTAATGCGGGAAAAGGCCATGTGTTCGCCACTCACTTGTCTCACTGTCCCATGGAGCGAGTGGTATCAGGTCTCGTTCCAAAACGAATGCTTGGATACCGCTCACGAGAGCACCCCACATGGCAAGTTGACCAACGACCTGGTGTTATCCCATACATACAGTCCAACAACGATGGGAGAAGAAATACGCACTTCGTAGAGGGGAGAGTGCCTCACAAAATACTCTTCAGTCGCATTGGCTGTGCCACGAATGAACCGCCTGATGGATGACAATTCAGTCGACTACGCACAAATGCCAAAGATCGTGGCAGCCACGACCATCAATGCGTCTCCGAACACACGGTCCTTGGCGTGGCCGTCTTTGCCAGTAGCCAGATCAGATACGACGAGAAGAGCAAGACCACCGATGCAGATCACGACACCCTAGAGGACAGCGTTAATACGGCATCTTTCTGAGCAAACAGGGGCGAGAGCTACCAATACTTGCGTCCAGTGGTACATTGTTCCCATAAATCTCCGGCTGACAAACAGGCACACGGGGATGGCCCAACTACGAACAGAGTTAATCGCGACACTCGATTAGGTACGTGTATCTCACGCGTCTAGCAACATGCATGACAAAAGATCGGTATATGCATATGCCTGTGCCGGTAGAACAGTCAGGTTTCAAAAGATGGATACGTACCACTGACCTTTACTGCGAGAAAGCTGCCTTCTAGATCACCAAAGGCCAAGAGAAAGTCTGGAACCAAAGGGTGAGGCAAGCACGGCGAATGAACGTAAGAGAGCCTACATTTCCATCCATCCCGCATGATGACCTTGAGCCAACCACCAAATCCGTCTGTGGAGGTAAACAAACAAGCCGTGGTACTCGGAGTGGGACGCACACTTGTAGATGGTGTAAGACGTGTACACAATGCCGGCGGAACAATAACTAGGGCATCAAGAAAACATGATCGTGTGGGGTCGCGGACGACGTGGAACTTACGGGAAGAATATCTGTGTGCTGGGCAGGATCCAATTCCGCTCCACCAGTTTCGTCGTCGTGACCGACGAACATGTGACAGACAGGCTGAGGAGTTGCCCGCCGACAAAGGCATACGTAAACGATGGCGTCCAGAGACTGGTGAAACGCGCGGCGATACTCTTAAAGAACAAGGCCGGGGAGTCAAAGACGACTAGAGGACGCTTCACGAAATCGGACGCTAAGAAGCTGCTGTCTTCCTCCGGTACATTGAGTTGGGGAGACGAGTCGTTTGGAGTAGTGAGCGGTTGGTATGCATCGTGTGACGGATCTGGACGGTTAGATTTCGCTTCTAAACCGACCCACTTCCATTGAGCAACGACCGTGACTGGAGATTAGGTGAGGCGCGTTTTAGGGACTGCGGAGGCAACTCACATGCTTGCTGAAGGAGATTCTCCATGGATACACTTTACTTTCGATTAGATGCGGTAATTTGCTTGACGATGGAGGAATTTGGGCTACAAGGCTTCCACGGATCAATTAACGAGAAGTAGAATTGTGGTATTCGGAAGGAGTGGAAGACGTGAATGTACGGCGACGCGCAGAAATGCCTGGAAATTGGTACTTGGACTGACAGTGCGTAGTAGAAACACTTCTGAGCGTCGTTCGAGCTGGATATTCACCTCTGAAGCTGGTCTTCTGAGCCAAGAGGTGATGTGGTGGACGGACTCAAACAGCTCCAAATAGATATGTCGCGACTCGCGTCAAGCGACACCACCACCAAGATTCGTCCAACACCAGCTTGCATGTTGAACGGATACGAATCCAGTGACTATGCTATTTCAGAGGAGGTGAGTACTACTTGTTTGCCCCAGTTCGTATTCACACCGCGATCATGGCCCAGAGTCAGATGCAAGCCATCCTCGAGATGTCTCGGTACGAGTATTACTCCAAGGACTTGGGTACGGCAGAGCCACCAAGACAAGCAGAACAACCTTCCTACCTTCGCAAACACGAGATGAATGCCCGTTTATGCGCCGTCGAATCCGAGATCAAGGGAATAGATGAACAAATAGAAAACCTCAAGGCTCTACGACGTACTCTGCTCCAAGAGAGCGAAGAGATCAAGAAACAACATGGGATGATATCCGAGACACAGTTCGACAGACCCTCGTCTGTCGTCGGAAAAGGAAAAGCCAAAGCAAGTGGGACAATCGACTATACCATAGAATTCGACTGGGATCCTCAGCTGAAGAGGTGCATGAAAGATGTTTTCGGGATAACCAGCTTTCGGCTCTGTCAACAAGGGTGAGCGATGTGGTTCCTCATGGGTCGATTCTAGTCATGAACTGGGTCAAGGGTTTGCAACGCTAACATGGATGGTCGCGATGTGGTTTGCGTCATGCCAACAGGTTTGTGGCTTCCCCTTCCACGCACCTTGTCATCTCACGCTTCGTTTTTTGAGAGGCGGTGGCAAATCGTTGACATACCAGCTTCCAGCCGTGCTGATGCCAGGTTGCACTCTAGTTATCTCACCCCTGATCTCACTCATAACGGATCAGATTCTGCATCTCAATGAAGCGGGAGGTAACCTTGCACTCGTCAGACAATAACTGTACTCACGATACCTTTGGAAGTTGATGCTGTCATGTTGACTGGCGGAACTTCCAAGGCTCGAGCGAGCGAGATTCAACAAAGACTAACCGCAATGGCGTCTTCGCGAGGAGGTACCCAGCAGAAGGAGATAAAGCTATGCTACGTCACTGTATGCGTTCTATTTTTAACCCAATGCCGACCTTCTAATTCTCTCCAGCCAGAGAAGATCGCGAAGAGCAAGGGCTTTATGTCACTCTTGCGAAAGTTGGTGGAAGGTGGAAAGCTAGGTACTTCCTCTGTTGACATTCACAATGTTTCGAGTCGACCCGAACGAATACAGCACGCATCGTCATTGATGAAGCTCACTGCGTCTCCCAGCTAGGCCATGATTTCAGGCATGTCCAACCGAACTAAAATAAGTAACGGAGGGTTTTAAATACCAGCTAGACCCGACTACAAGAAACTTGGTGTCCTACGGCAATTCTTTCCACGGGTTCCTATCCTCGCTTTGTCCGCCACCTGTCCGCCAAGGGTTCTTCAGGACATACTGAAGATCCTTCATATGAAACCAGTCGTGGGCGGAAAAGGTATAGATGCAATGCGCTGGGTTTCGTTCAATAGTATTCACTCGTTTACCAAGCCGCTCCCCGGGAAGGAACGGTCTATTTCTCCGCACCGTTGTATAGGAAGAACCTACACTATTCTGTGGTCCCCAAACCTTCCTCAGCAAAAGCGATGTTCACCATCATGTCAGACTACATCTTGCAGCATCACAGGAATGAGAGTGGGATCGTTTATTGCCTCTCGAAGAAGGTACGTTTGTGACTTGCGTGATCGAAGTCATCTTCTCCAATGATGACAGGATGCGGAGGTTGTTGCGAAGAGCTTGCGAGAGGAAAGTAAAGGTCAAATTAGAACCGGCGTGTATCACGCAGACGTACCTGATCTTCAGAAGGAGGACCTTCACAGAAAGTGGAGAGAAGGTTCTGTTCAAGTTGTTTGCGCAACAATCGGCAAGTGCATCACTTTGCCCAGATCCCGCAGTCATGAATCGGTCCGACAGCATTCGGTCTGGGGATTGATAAAGGAAACGTTCGCTTTGTACTGCACCATACGGTAAGGAAACTTCGTCACTCCAGCGGTAGTCTAAGTTCGATCGTGCATAGATTTCTGTGAGTGTTCCCCTCGGGTTCCAACGTCTGTCGTTCGTGCCGCGTGGGGTAGACAACGATTTATTAGAAATCCCTGGATGGTTACTACCAAGAATCCGGAAGAGCTGGAAGAGACGGAGGAGATGCAGACTGCATTCTATACTACAGACCTCAAGACGCCGCTCGCCAGTCAGGTATAACGTGTTCGGACACAGACGGACAGACCAAGTGTGCGTATGACCATGCTTCTTTGGCGCCACATTTGCGTGTTCATACGTCCCCACCTCGCAGTACACGATATGCTGCGCTTCGCGCAGGACATGCAGGAATGCCGCAAGATCCTGTTTGCCAAGTAGGTTTCCATGTCACCCACATGCTTCCAGCGTGTTGAACAAGCCACAACCCTTATTTCAGATACTTCTCGGCTTCCTCCGATCTTTCCGTAGCCTCGTGGACGACTGAGGAGTCAGGTGCGATGGACAAGTGCGGCCATTGTGACAATTGCACGCGCCCCGCAAACGCAGTGTTTCACAAAGACATCACCCTCGAGGCATGGCAGACCCTCAAGATCCTTGAAGTCGCTCATGCTGAGGGTGGGCGGCAAACGATCTCCGGACTGGGCGATCTAGCAAGGGGCGTAGGTGGGGGATCATTTGAAGCGGGTCAGCGAAAGAAAAACAAGGTCCAGCTGGACTACGACAGCATCGCTGGCGGAAAAGTTGTCCTGCCAAAAGAGGTACCTCTCTCGTTCATTTCGCTTTCTCCCGACGATAAGCTTTGGACGGTTTCAGGACGTGGAAACGCTCATCGTACATCTCCTCCTTTCGCGGTACCTCAAAGAAGCATTCTCGTCTACTGCGTATACGGTGAACGTGTATGTCGTACCGGGCGAACTGGCGCTTCGGCTCACCCGGTTTCCGCGCGCGGACATCTTGGCTGGCAAAGGCCCTCGCATCCATTGTTCCTTTAGACGACACAAGCAGCGGAGATCATCGGCGACAGACGCAACGGTGGGCAAGAAGCGCAAGCAACCTGCCAAGCCCAACGCGCAGGGGCATGCAGCCCCACCAACGGCGGGGCCGTCGCTGCTCCCGAACCTGCAAGAGCCGTCCACGACACGGAAGCGCGTGTACGAATACATCGAGGGCTCGGTGGAAGACGAGGAAGAGGAAATCGATGAGCTGGCGGACGATGTGGACGATCAGGTGGAGGATGTCGTGCGCGCGGTGCGCGCGATCGACCACAAGGTGAATGGGTACGTGCATCCAGAGAGCAGCGAGGACGAAGGTGGTTGGGACTGGGAGTACTCGTTGCGGCCGTCGACGGGCGCGTCGAAAAAGCGGCGGGTGAGCCCGCCGGTCAAGGGTGCTTCGACGCAAATGCAAACACGGGAGTTGGATGAGGATGTGATATCGTTGTCGTCCGACTAGGTTGTCTGTCCTCATGTTTCTGGACTGGGTGTTCGATGTGACTTGCAGTGCAGTGCTGGTGGGTGGGGGAATTCTCAGATCCTAATAGCGGAGTAGCTTGGGAGCATATGGGGTCCTTGGAACCGGGACGACCTAGACCAGTAGAGCTGACGGGGCAGTATAATTAGTTCTCGAGGACGTAAAATTCGGATACAAACTCTAAAGTTGCCGGAGGCACCCCACACTCGCTCCGAATGAGAACAACGATATCCCCATGCATACAAAGCAACCGGCAAGTCAGAGAACGACGCTTTTGGCTTCAAACCTTGTCTGGCACTACGCCCGCACGCTAGCCGTATCCCAGTTAGCCGAGGTAGGGGACAGTCCAACCAGGTCATCCATCACGGAAATCACCGGTTCCTTGGATGTATTGTGAGCCTAGGGATAGACTGAGATTTCTTGCGAGCTCCTTATAATGGTTTATGTAGTAATATAAGCCCCATGATGTTGTCCTCAGGATCTGACATTCCATTTTAAAATTCTTGTACATGAATACAAAGACGACTATCATATTATTTTATAATATATGATCTTACGAGAAAGAGAAATCATGATGCAGGTTTGCAAAGCTGACCTTTTGATACCAAGAGACATAACTGATGTCTTTCCCTGCCATCTCGATAATAATATCATAGGTTTCGGACAATGTACACCCTTTGTCATCGCTGTCAGATCGAAACATCTGCTCAATGACAATGGTCTCTCACATTCAAATATAAGGCATAATAAAATTTCGGCCTGGAATGTGGTCTGCGTCAGTTAAGCGTGGCCAACTACTAAACTGGCAATTGGAGACATGACATGGTGGCGAGAAGTGCAATGTATTGGATTGCACGAGGCACACAAAAGGTGGTTCACCTGCAAGTGCACATGGATGAGCCCATGTTGTGACTTGTGCCCGAAGCCTTCGGCCACCCCAGGGTGCATTTATGCCGAACGACTCGGCGACCCAAAGCTGGGCCCACACAAGATGCTTTTCCAGGAGGAAGGGGTGGGCCTAAGTAGGCACAGTACCTAATTGAAGGTATGGGCCGAAGGTTGGTATTAGTAGAAAGGGAGGCGTGGGCCCGTTTGATAGTAGATGCGCTGCACCGAATGGAAGGGCCGGGCCGATTGTGCTTTTGGGCCGA
>JBBPTV010000257.1:0-30428 GCA_038094275.1 Tubosaeta brunneosetosa | reverse complement strand
CACCGTCCGACACGCTCGCAATTTTCACATTCGTTCGCCGATTACTGGTCATGCTCGCGGAGAAGCAAGAGGATTCTGGATATCGGAACCTCTTGGCGATAGTCGATCAGCTGGATAGTGGTGTTACCGCCGGACAACCATTTTTGGCACACCCAAGCATTGGTCTTGGTGTAAGACGAGAATTGTCTATTGCGAAAGCCTGCCTTTGTCACCTCCAGGACGACACCTGTCGTTATGCGCATGACCGACAAAGTGACGAAGAGACCCCAACATTCCTTGATCGTATCGAGCATGTACCCATGCGTGAGCTCCGATTCTTGACAGAATCGCATCGTTCGCTTACCGCCGCTGTTGTTTGGTTGCGCATATAGCTACGTCTGAGAGTGCTTGCATGACGGCGTTCGAATTGGTAGATTGGCTTCGTTTAGCGGATGTTGAGCCGTCTCCTACCGATATCTCTCGCATTTCGTCTGTCATTCGACGAATTCACGAACCTACGCTTTGGGCCCTTATCAACTTCCTGCATCCCTCAAACGGACACATGTGGCAATCGAATATCTTGATGTCTTTGCCCAACTGGTAAGCGATCCTAGGGTTTTGCTCCGTTTGTATTCTTGATGACTGGACAGGCCATCGGGTGACGGTGCGTTTGGCTGGTTATACTTCCACTCCACTCTTCGCGAGCTCCAGGATCGACGAACGCGTGATATCCTCTTGACCGCGCTCTATACACATCCAGTCACTTTCATACGACTCGAGAACGCGGTTCGTCTCATCGCCCACGGCATCTCTGTTTCGATGGGTCGTCCTGCCCTCACGGCTGTGCTACTCTCACTCTTGTCTGAAGTATTGGTCAGGGCGGGAAACACTCTTGGCGAGAAGGATTTACGGCAACTGAAAGTAGCCATGTTCCAGCGTGATACCATCCAGGGCCTTTGCATATCCCAGGATCTTGCGGTCGACGTCTCTGAAGGTATGGCCGTGACTGAGTCAGTCGTTTCGTTTTCAAAGATAACCTGGTTTGCAGCAATCCGGGAGTTTGTTACGGCGTCATTCGATCCTCACGACGCGGAGGACCAGGTTTTACTGTCGTCTATCGGCTCCCATTGGGCAGAAAGGATATCACAGTCCCTTTTGTCGGGTCAACTCGATCATGTAGGAAGCGCACCTTTCCGTTTGGCAGGTACCTGACACTTATTATAAGCTCACGCATGCGCGGCCTTGGGTCAAGTTCATGAACTGCGAGGAGTTACTCGCTGTTGTCGATCTCATCCAGACTGACTCTGTACGGCAGAGTGCGACGGCGTGTAGTATACTAGAAGACATTCTCAGCACACTGCAGTACAGGCCACCCAGGGGCATGGAAATCTCTGCACAAAAACTTCTGGCACTGCAAAGTGTACTCCCGGGGTCTAGGCTGCTTGAGGATATGCTCTCCGCGAGCCTTGTGTCTCGATTCCCTCTTGGGCTCGACGGACAACTTACTTTTGCAGAAGTAGAAACCCTGTCGACTGTATTTTCACGACCAGGTCCAAGTCATACGAGCTATATTCAGTCCCTACCATCGGATCTGATTTCTCGGTTCCTTGCAAAGGAATCCTGGACCGACGCCACGCGAAGCACCATCGTTGTTTTGCTGTACTCCAACCCAACCACTCTGCCGGCTTATGTCGCTTGGTTGAACAGCCGACAGTGGACCCGACTTCCTATCCATACCTTTCCCCCGACGCTCGCGGCTTTCCTGGAGTGTACTGCGTTTGCAGGTGGCGACCTGTCGCAGACAAACGACGACGTTCTCCATGGTTTGGTGAATCAGCTCTTCCCAGGCGAGCGTCGTCATCGTTCTAGCCTCGTCCACCACCCTGGTTGCATACGCAGGGTCCTGGAGCTCTCAGGCGATACGAAACCTCGACTGGTGTCTACGTTGCAAGAGCGCATACAAGCTATTCCGATCACAGACTCTGCTTTAGAAACGACGTCGCTTGCTTGCACGCTGCTCAGAGTGCCTAGTTGCGACGCGCTCATAACGAGCATTGTAGATCATGCCCTGCAGTGGGCTGTTCGCCACCTTTCTGACGACGGTGCGGACTCGGAGGACTCTACCATGGCCTTGGACAATCTCAGTAGGTGACCTTGGATCGTCATTTCTTTCTGTAGTTCACCGGTGGGAACAGGACGCGTTGCAGCTCAACAAAAAACCCTCAAGTCATACTTGGTAGAACCATTGTTAGCGACTTTGGTCCAGCATCGTCTTTTTGATGCGAATTTATTCGATCTCGCGACGGTGTTGGTAGACAAAACGCCACTCAAGGTAAGCCAGAGTATGTGTGTGGTCTCAAATCGCCGCCTCTGATCGCGTGGACCGTCGCCTTTACAGCCTGTCATCGTCAACCGACTCCTCCAAAACGTTCTTCAGCACCAACACTTTGTCGCGATCCGTGGGAGACGTGGTAGCCTGTCCCAGCGGGATCAGATCACCCAGAGTATACAGGCAAGTCACGGAGGTGTTTCATGCCCATAATGTATTCACTCTCGCGGCAGCGATCCGATATGCGCGAAGCACCTCAAGTACTGTATGTGTTGGGCCTGCTCAAGAACGTAATGAATCCACCTTCGAAAACGGGTGGCGCGCCTCGCTGACTTCCGACGTTTGCGACGCTCATCTTACTGCACGCGCTCCGAGCCATCTTTTACCCGTCCAATTTCATCTACCCACACACGGCGCAATTCCTCCTCCAACGTCCCGAACTAGATGTGTCCGACGTACCAATGCTCTTTGGAATGCTCTACAGCAACTTGGATGACTGGAAAAAGGGACGTGGCTGGCTGTTGAGAATGTTGGGAGACGGGATGGCAAGTACGGATGATTGGAATGTGTTGAAACGGCGGCACACATGGGACTTGCTGGCCAGTCTTTTCCAGGGCTCAAAGAATGACGCTACTGTCCGCGCTGCGATTCTGGAGGTCAGTGGTTCTGAAGTGTTGCTGGGATGTCAGACTGACACGCGACACAGGTACTCGCCAACCTGACCTGCAACCCCCAAGCATGTACGTCGCTCGTTCTCAAGCTGTCCCTCTTGTCGTGGATCGAGATGCAGTTGGGGGACAGCCCTAGTAAGGAATCAATAGCGTGGCTTCGCATCCTCGAAAATATCCTCGTCGTGGCCGACCTCTCCAAGCTGCGCCGCGCTACAGGGGACCAATGGTGTTCGACCGTCTGTCGATGCATCTCTGCTCTGTTATGCAGGAAAGGTACAGTCCCACGTTTGGATTCACTTTCCAAGCTAAAACTGTCGCCCGTGCAACAGACAAGGACATGGTACTCTTGTATCAATGTGCTATGCTCGCCTTGCGATTGAGCACGGTGCCGGCCATCCCAAGCCATTCGCTCCTTCGGGTCCTTGCGCGCGCCGCGGAGTGCTTGTGGTACCTCGAACCCACTATCCACCTCAGTCGACTCGTCGAGCGACAGCCATTCGCACCGGCGCTTCCGCCTCGTCGTGCACACGGTCTCCTAGAGGTGCCGGTGACGGTAGATCTGCTCTGGACCTGGGGGAAGACCGTGGAAGCACTCTGGCGCGCATGCATGACGCTCGAGGACGGTGGAACGCATACGTGGGCGATGTTGACCCGGAGACTGGTCGTGTGGAGGGCGCTCGTTGGGGAGGAGGAAAGTCCGGTGGGGGAGTGGGCGAGGAGGGTGGTTGTAGCTGCCCTCCAGTCGTCTGGAGGGTCTTGATACAACCTGACGTCGGAGTCCGGGATTCTTTGGGAAGTGCCAGACTCGCTGATCGTCACCTTGTTGTGCATGTCCAGGAACTATAATCATCCTCTGGGCCCCTACTCAGTATAATGTTGCAATCCATCATGAACGATGAACATTCACTGCCTAGTCGTTGCCTTCGAAGACAGATTTCTAGTGACATCATTTTCTCGGGTCGTCCTACTGGTATCGGTAAGTCAATCCTCCAGTGTACAATATACAGGTGAAGTCTATCTTGCAATACCTCTATTATACATTGCATTCGTCAAAAGGGTTATTAGGATCCGCGAAAGCGGGTGTGCTGACAGCACGCGGAACTAGAATGAGAGGGAGAATGCACGACCTGATGCATGGTGTCTAAACCAGGGAACGTCCAAGGTAAACACTCAGTCAAGTGAAATGGAAGACCCCATCAGTCACCACCTAATAGAACCGGTTTCGCAGTCATCGCGGGCAAAGCCTCTGTATCCCCGCCATTTCCGAGTTCCTTCCCCAAGTCTTCCAATATGACCGTTGTGGTCTCGATGTCGACTACGGTCAAACGCATGGGATCATGCGGTACCCTCGCACGGATCGGCCGCGAACCGAACGTGACGATAGGGTTGAGCTCGTTGGGTGAAAACGCTGCCGTTTCTTCGGTGCCGATGCGGAAGAAAAATGCAACGACGACGCTGAGGTTCGCCACGATCAAACACACCGAAGTCTGTCGGCATCCTAGCACCACGTCTAGGTCATGTTTAAAGCTGGGACCCGTACCTCGACTATGGCCGTGATACTCTCCTTGATGCCACTGCTAGTGAACACATAGTATGCGTGCACGAGGCAGACCACTGTGGTGATCGCCGAGGCTGAAAAGATGGAAATGATGCGAATCTTCTGTGACCGGCTGAGCCTGACTTTGTACACTATTTGACATGGAATTATGATCAAGAGGGCATCACCAAGCACGTCGGCTGGACGGAACGAGTCAAGTGGCTTGCTGTGTATGCTTCACTTGGCACACTTACTAATGATGCGCGCGATCGCGACTTTTGGGCCTAGTTCGCATTGAGGACGTGGAGCTGATTTCCACCCAGGTTGTGATTCACATATCCAAAAGGACTGGCCAAAAAGAATGCCCCATGTTATCAAAAAGGCGATGAAGATGACCAACAGTCCCTTTCTCAGTGCGCTGAAGGGACTCGTGAGTCGGAAGATAGTGAACAAAATTGAGATTCTGGACGCCCTGGATCCAATGTGAGATAATGCATGGCTAATGCGAGGTTACTAGGCTGTTGACGTACCAGACAATTGCACAGAAAAATTGTAGGATTCTATGTCCAACGTCATCAAAGTCTGGCGTCGCTTGAAAGACTTGAGGAATCACATACACATAATACAACGCTATGTTTTCTGCTTGGGAATAGTGCTCTACAGGTAACGGGTCAGCAGTATCCTTCACTGCAAAGAAACGACGGAGAGGTTACGATAATCGTGAAGATTCAAATAGCTCGTGACACATTGAATAATGTTGAACGCCAGGGCAAGGGCCGCCCAGAAATCGTCAAACCATAGACGGCGTTGGCGCATTCGCTCGGCCAAGCGAAACAGCGTGACTACTGCCGCGACGATGGGCAAGACCAAGACAACAACTGTAGAGTCGTCAGTGTCCGGTAGGCGCAACTACAAATTGTCTACGTCACTTTCATCTTGCTGGATCGTCGGTCCACCTGTCGATGACATGATGGTGACTTCCGTGGATCAGAGGGAGATGGGACAAGGAACTGCCCAGGTCGAAATTTGCCCTATAAGCGGGTCCGATGTTCTCGTCGACTCACATTATAGATGCTGACATAGCTCGGACGACTCGATGTTTCAGATAGTGCTTTGCACTAAAGATATCATTCATCTCCAACGGATCATTCGGAGGATCAAGATGGTCAGCGCTGTTCCCACGATGCTTGAGAGAAGGCTCGCATGCCTCTGATGTGTCTTGCATGCAACCAGCCATTTTTTGAATGAGGTCCACCCTCCTGGCCCTCTGTCTGTGTATGGACATCGATTTCAGGGAGTATCTGGTCTGAATGAGGTTCAGCTTGGGGGCAGTGTTAGCAATACTATATGGGGTACATACCAATTAGGGGTCAGCTGTATGCGCCACCACGGTGTGTTTCTCCTCTCCTCACTGACAACCATTTCAGCTACCCTGCTGTTCTTTTGTTCAGCATAGGATTATGGTGCCGCGAGTAAAAAGAAAAAACCTATCAGCTAGATCCATGGTTTATTACGGCTTTGGTAATCACGCATACTTAGGTCCCGTAGGGATACAATAAGTGAAGAACGCTGCCACGATAGTGACAATGCTGAAGCGATGGCAGCGCAACTACCATAATGCTGACGAGGGCAAGGTCGCGTCTCAACCACCACCATCACCACGACGAGCAAGCAACTCCATGCCTATACCAACGTGAAAATGACGACACGATAACCCGCCCCCCTGCTACGACAATGAGGTCGAGGACAGCATAATGGCGTGTGCACGACAATCGCTACGAGGAGAAGGATAGCGAGATGCAACCCCGCACGGTGGCAGGGGGGGCAGCGCAGCAGTCCACCATGGTGTGCGCACTATCCCCACACGACAAGGGCGATGCAACGGCGTACATACTACCGACGGTGGAGAGGGCGCTGTAGGTGAGTTACACTCGCGAACTCTCCTAAGTCCCGTACAGTGTTCATCAACTGCCTCTTTCTGCAACTTTTACCACTTCATTATCTCCACTGCTCCATTCGCTCCTCATAACCGTTATGCTCTTCATACCCGTTCGCCCACATTTGGCCATGCATCACTCGCATCCCCCTCACTTTGCACTCACACCTGCTCATCCATGTTCCTCCCAACCCCCTGTTCATCTTTTGACTATGAAGAAGACGCGTAACTGCGAGTGCCGTGCCTACTACCATCTCAACGACGCGGGGCGCGAGGGCAGGCACCGCAATTGCGTGCCCACCACTACCATAGCAATAATGGCGAACGTCGTGCGATCACCCGTATGACAACGTAAAGTACATAGGGCGCGCAACGATCCTGACCACTACCACCATCCAGAGGGCAGGCGACAACAGCTACCACATGATGATGTATGAGGGTGACGCCGTGGCATCTGCACCACCACGACGATCCCAAAGACGACGACAAGGGCATACTATGCCTATCTAAAACCAAGACCGGGACTGACTATACCCCGCTTTCTCCGATACTCACAACAACGGCACGGAAAGTCGTTCCCCAGATTTTTATAGCAGATACTGTGGATAACGGATAGAACTCGGTAGTCACGTACTACTATTTTGATTCAGTTGTGTCTGCGTCAAGTCTGCGTTGTGTCTTCATGTTCTGTGTGGTCGGACGGTGTCTGCAAACTCTGGCATGTGCCATCCGAAAACAAGTTCGCTGTTCATACGGGCAAAGGACAAAGCTAAATAATGCGACAGAGCAGGCTATCGTAATCACACGTACAAGGGGCAAAGAAAAATGCGGTTCTTGCAAAGAAAGTCTACTGTCTAACGGCAAGAAAGAATGCGGATACGAGCTGGCGGGATCTAGCTCCATGTGCTCTTGCATACTATCCCAACACATCAACGTCCTTTGCCTCCTCCTCATAAAGCGGGAATCAGTCCCAGACCTGTCTATCGTATGTACTGATCCTAGCGAGCACAAAGATATCAGACTTGAGTATGAGAGGCATGTCTGACTCACATTTGTGTCCATGTTGTGCCATGCCAGCGCTAGCGTCGCAGCCACTCTTCGTCCGCTCGATGCCCCTGCGGACAACATGCCCAAGAAGTGGGAACCCTGAACCAGAAAGTGCTGGGGCTGAGGATTTGCAACCCCACGGGATATGAGATTTATGGCTTCTGTGATGGCAGTCGCAAAAGCATAGCATGAAGTCGAGAGCAAGCGATACGTCGGTATGTGCGAATGGACTAGCACGATTATATCTGAAACCTTTAGGAGAGAGGGTGCTGTATCGGGTTGCCAGGTCATATGATAAATGCGTTGCTGAGCGAACTTTGCGGTAGGCCCCAAGACAGTAACGGTGTCTCTTGCTGGGCCCCAGAGGCCAAGCCTCTCTGGGATCGTATGATTCTGGATCGTGCGGGAGACCTTGATGAAGATAGGGGAAGGAAGTTGGGGGTAGTTGGGATGTCGGTGGACGCGGAGGATGATAAATTCATGTTGGCAATCGATGATTGCTCGATCCTTGTAATGGGACAGCTCTCGGACGATGTAGCTGAGCTGGGGGTCACTCTGAGTGATTGACCGACGCCAGGTTACTGGATCCTGAGGGGTGCGGTTTGCAAAGATAGCCTGCATGGGAGGGAATGCGGGTTTCTCAGGGAGGGAAATAAAGAAATACGCGACATCCATGGTGGTTTATATATGGTGCAATGGAATGCTGAGGGTGGATTGCACCAGCAACGGATCCGCCAACACTACATCATGATTATGTAACCCTTGATCTGCAGGCACCCGGCAGGTAGAATGCCAAACTGATCTGACTACTCCCTTTGAGAATTTGATCTTGCATCTGCGTCATTGACCCACACCATCGAAATTTGGGAACAGATACTGTATTTGATGCGTGGGTGAAGATGCTTCACTCAGGCATTGTCAAACAAATTAAAACCTGGTGGACACCATTCATGATTCATGAAGACACGAACTTGGTGGGACGAGATATGGAACATCTCTATTCCTATCTTCTCCATGAACTCCTCTTGTATATCAATGCTAGACAGCAGACAATGCAATGTGCACACCTATATAATCCAGGGACTTTTGAAAAGGGGATTGCGCAATGGTACTTGGATACTGTATGCGCCCTGCTGCCTGCATAGTCTGGCATATTTTCTTCAGCCTTTTTCGTCCAACTATACTCAAACAAAGTCAGCATTTCACCCAGTCATGACCAAGACCTTTATATTCGTATTCAATGGAATTGTGAGTCACATAGTACAGCCTTGGAAGGGCTAGGGCCTGAGACATACCCTGGAGAGCAAGCAAGGAACCCGGAAGGTGTGCAGGTGGTGGACCGACCAATGCAGGACTACACTTAACAGACTACCGACGACTACCCAACATGCCAGGACCCTGACACCGCACTCGCCGCACTCACCCTCTCGGCTGATCAATCCCATCAGCCACAGCATGCAGAAGAATATTGTGCTGACAGTCAACTATCACTCAACAGGACCAAACCTGAACATATGTATAACGGGCAGCGGACAAGGTGGGGTAGGAACTTTGCCAAGCACAATCTGTGGCACGAGTCAACTAACCTTAAAAACAGACAAAAGTGAACCACTTACCTCTGAATGGTGGCCACCCGGGTCGGTGACTGTCCACATCAGTTCGTGGTAGCACCCACCAGATCTTGTTGAAAGCAACCGTATGGAACGCTCAGTAGTACCAATGACTCTCAAGTCCTACCCATTAGTATATGGATATTTGTCTGCAACGGACCGTGCAAGTTGTAGACGAGGTGGCCTTCACCCTGTCAACTTGTCTTCCACTACAATGATTGGAAGATCTGTTGGCAATGAGGACGACGAAGTCGCTTTGGTGTGTGGTCAACGATGTTCACCTACTATGACAACGGACTGAGGTGCCAAGACTAGAAAAGTCATGGGAATCACAATCCTAAACCCATCTACCATATGAAATGACGCTAGCAACCACAAGGATATCAGACTCGAGCATGGAAGGGCATGTAAGACTCACATTCATATTCGTGTTTTGCCACATCCGTGCTAGCATCGCAGCCAGGTTTCGTCCACTCGACGTTCCTGCGGGCAACATGCCCAAGAAGCGAGAACACTGAACCAGAAAGTGCTGGCACTGGGGGTTTGCAACCCCATGGATTATGAGATGGGTGGCTTCCGTGATGGCAATCACAAAAGCACAGCATGAAGTCGAGAGCAAGCGATATGTTGGCATGAACGAATGGACTAGCGTGATGATATCCGAAACCTTTACGAGAGAGGGTGCTGCGTCAGGTTGCCAGGCAATATGGTGGACACATTCCTGAGTGAAGTTTGCAGTAGACCCCAAGACAGTAACACTGTCTGTCACTGTGCCCCAGAGACCAAGCCTCTTTGGGATCGTATGATTCTGAATGGTTCGGGAGACCTTGATGAAGATAGGGGAAGGAAGTTGGGGGTAGTCGGGGTGTTGGCGGACACGGAGGACGACGAATTCATGTTTGCCGTCGATGAGGGCTTGGTCCTTGTAATGAGACAGCTCATCGACGATGTAGCTGAGCTGAGGGTCGCTCCGAGTGATTGACTGATGCTAGGTTATCAGATCCTGAGGAGAGCGGTTTGCAAGGATAGCCAGTGTGGGAGGGAACGCAGGTTCCTCAGCAAAGGAAACGAAGGAATATGCGTCAGAGTCCATAATGGTTTAAACGTGGTGTAATGAAATGCTGAGGGCGGATTGCACAAAAGCAACAGATCCTACTTACATAACGATTATGTCAAGCATCGATCTGCGGGCACTAGGAGCGGAAAACCCCCTTTGAGAATTTGACACGGTCCTTGCATCTGCATCACTCACCTCGGAATCTGGGAACAGACCGTCCTGACAGAATATCGTGCATGAGGATGATTCGCGAATCTACACTCAGGCATTGTCAAACGAATTAAAATCTAGTGGACGTCATTCACGGAGACGCGGACTCAGTGGCACGAGACGCATGGAACGTGTCTATCTTCGCCTGGGTTCTTCTCATATTTCAGTGCTAAATGGGAAACGACATAATGTGCGTGCCTGTCTAACGCGACTCTTGAAAAGGTGTTGCGCAATGCTAGCACTCATTTACTGCGCGCCTACACAGTCCGGGATATTGTTTTCTGCCTTTTTTGCCTGCCTATACAAACGAAATGAGCGTTTTCTCAGTCATGATCTTGTGTTCAGTAAGAATGTGAGTCACATGGTACTACAGGATTCACAAAATAACGCAACTACTGCTCGACAGGAACGAACCTGAACGCTTGAGTAGGTATCACAGGCGGCGGACGAGGCGGAGTAGGACCATATGTAATTTCTCTGAGTGCAATCTGCGGCATGAATCAATAAATTGTAAAAACAGACAAGTAGATCTTGCCTCAGAATTGGGGTCGTTCGGGTCAGCGACTGTCCATACCAGTTCGTGGTAGCCACTCCAAGAAATACTGAATAACATGTGTTTAGTAGCGAGGAGACCAGTAGTAGTACCACCCACGCGATCTTGTTGAAAGCAGGGAGCAGGAACCATCCGGAACGCTCGCCCTCGGTAGCAGTGACCTTCAAGCCCTGCCTGTTGGTGTATGGATATTTGTCTGCGACGGACAAGTTATAGACGAGATGATCTTCCGAGATCCTGTCAATCCTCCACTACAGCGGATGAACGATCAGAAGACGCGTTGGCGATTAAGAACGAGAATTTCCATACTACATTGCCGTCTCCTCCAAGACGAACGACCTGGGTAGGGTCATGGAGCGAGTTATTGACGCTAGCGGCATTGCCCGATAAATCGGAGATAATTTTGTAGTAGCCGTCAGGAAGAGTAATAGCCCCGGTCATTGGTAAGTACTAGTGAGAAGAGAGAGCTGACTCGTGACTCATTTTCGACGGGTGGGACAGATGTCTGTGCCGCTCCTCGGATCGTTTATCCGACGATGGCCTCGCCGAGCGTGTGAACGTTGAACGAACGCTCGAATTTGCGTCTGTCTACTCACCTTCCACTGGAGTCCCGTTTCAAATTTCACCACCGAAAGGTAGCCATTACCCACTTTGGATGACACTGGGAGCCTCAGAGTGGGTTGTGCCTACACCTCTGTTGCTGCTTCGCTTCTAGCTTTTGTCACCTATCAAGTGGTTTGAGTCCCCAGTCGTTCGCCTAAGCTATTGTGCCGTGTGCCATGGCCCCACCTTGCGCATTGCATGCATCTTGGAGTCGCGCATTGGCCGCCAAGTTCTCACACGTGCCGGCAGCCATTCACTTTCATTGATTGACACAATGTGTCGAACGATATCCACCCGTGCTGGCGCTCGCTTCCGCCACATCGCCCACAACAGTAGAGATCGCAGAAGCGCACTGGCGAGCGGGCATGACTGTTAAAGAAGGTGGGACACATTTGTAGGCAATGTTGGAGAAGAGAACATGGAAGGAAAAGCGGTTTATGTTTTACCCCAGTCACCGTCTAAAACCTGTATTCGTACGGTGAAAAGAAATCTGTAAGCTAGTATCCAAACGTAGGACTACAAATCGAGGGTTGTATCCCAGAAGACTAGATCTACAACGTAGCGACGCACTCGCATGCCCAACTGATTGCATTCAATCATTGTCGGCACCATCTTCATCAGACGACTCTTCCTGAGCTGGAGCACCTCCCCAAAGTCGGTTGATAAGGTTTCTTACCACCCTAATCGGCAGTGGCTAAGGAGAGATAGTCAGAAATAAAGGCGCCGCAACGAACGACCCGCTACGACACTCACAGCGACGTCTTCCTCCTCTTCTTGGTCCGACTGATCCTGTGGGAGATCATCCACGCCGCCCTCCTCCGCCTCCCAAAACACATCCTCTTCCTCCCCCGGAAGCTCCCCAGGCATCACACCCCGATCCGCCAGTCCCGGCAACACGCCCTCGCCGACACCCCCCTCGCCCATCATCTCGGCACCCAACATGAATTCTTGCAACGCGTCTTCCGGCATCTCGAGCAGAGCTTGCACAAAGTCGACCACCCCACCTGGGACCTGCGCAGCGAGCCACGGATGCTGGTCGAAAAAGGCAAGGACCTGGGCGCGCGTCGCGGCGTCGGGGAGCAGTCGCGCGAGGTCTCGTTCTTCGTTTTGCGTGCGCCGTCGGGGACGCGCGGGGTGCGCAAAGAGGTCTTCGGATCCTTCAAAGAAGGTAGCGTCATAGGTCGAGACGGCAGAGGGCGGAGGGAGAGGATCACACGCGAGGTGTTTTCCCTGGGTGATGTCGGGTGGTATGAATGCGGTTAGAGCGCGGTTCTGAGGTTGAGCGTGGGTCTGTTCGAGAACGAAGACGTGTCGGTAGATCGAGTGTCGTAGGGCAAGGGAGGAGAAGGTGCGAAGGAATCGAGCTCGGATCGGATGCGTTCGTCTTGAAGAGAGTGTCGGAAGAAGAGAGTTTATTGTGTTCGAAAGCCATGAAGCATGACTGGAAGATTTCCAGAGCGGAGAGGAGCGTTGGACGTAGAGATGACAAAGGAGATAAAGGATGCTTTCTTCTGGGGACAAGCCGCTGAGGCATGGTCAGCCAAGGTTAAGCTAGGGGGTCTGCACCTACATTCTATCCGTGTATATACGAAATACCTTATGGCTCCGCACCTCCGTGGATAGTGAGATTTCACATTTATCAGCGAGAAGGGGCACTATCAACGGGAACTCGAGAATTGCTTGTCGAAGTGCGTCTGTGCTTTCCTCCTCGAAATCCTATAACAATGGTCAAGATTGTAGTCAAGAAAACCAACATGTTACGATACCTCTCCACGATTCTTTTTCTCCTTCTCCAAGCCTCTCAGAATCAGAGCTCTTGCATACGACCAACCAGGCAATACGCTTGGATCGATGTACTCGCTGGAATCATCACTGGGTGAGGTGCTTCGGTAAATCTCCCACACATCTAACAACCAATTACCCAAGCCCGCTTTGACGCATAGATAGTCGAGGTGCAAGTAAACGCCGTGCGGATCTGAAAGGGGTTCAAGAGAAATAAGTAACCGTGCATGTTCGAATGCTGTCCGAGGACAACCACGGCGTTGGAGATCTCTGAGCCGAGAATAAGCACTCGCTGAATGGGACCTACAAACTTGCTCACATGACCTGTCGGTGGATGGCAAGGAAGAAGGGTCTATTCTCCACTCGGTCAAAGTCAAGTCTGTTGATCCCGCTAGTGAAACTGAACGCGCCAAGAAAGGCGCGCTCATAGGCATACAGGGCACGCGAAACATAGTCTACTGCCTGACTGTACTCTGAAGAATACGGGTCAGAACATAGACATACATATTCGGTTTGACAGACCTTCTCGGTGGCGATAGACTTCTGCGAGCTGGAGGAGCGTATCCGCATGCCAAGGCATTCTCTGCAAGACACGCCACAATGTTTCAGGGTCTGCACCGTGAAATACTGTGAAAACTGATTGACTGGAGCACATATATGCACCTACCGCCAGTCATGACAGACTGCATAAACGTCTTCGTGACACCCTTGTAACGCTTGCTGTATTCCACCGTCCACCACTTTCCGGGCCCGGCAGGACCTTTGTTCGCTTTCCTGACAGACTCCTCGTCAGCAAGCGGTCGGGAAGACAGGCCCTCCCGTTGCTTGATCATACCCCAGGACGGCTGCGGACGTGTGAGTTGGGAACGCTGTGCCTGCGGTTGTATTCCTCGGCGTCTCTTGCCTGGGGAAGGCGTGGGTGTGGCGGCCTGGGCAGCAGAAACAGCCTTGGAGCCAAAGAACTTTTTGAGTTCAGACTCTGCGTCAAGGTGAGAAACAGAAACGGAGAAAAGGGAGGAGAGTTTGGTTGCCCGAGTGTCAGCAGAGCTACTCTGTGCGACCTGTTGAAGGTCTGGATATCTGGAACGTATGTGTGAACGCGATGGAAGGAGAAGGAGTAGCAAGAGGTACTTTATCGAAAGTTCCGCCAGGGCTCTGTCCAAGTCGTCTTTCTCGTCCTTCTTGCCTTTGGCGTTGGCTTTCTTCGAAAGCAGTTTGGATGATGAAGCTGTTGAGAGATGTGTTATGGGACCATCTTCCTCATGCGCTAGGGCCGCTGCCTTTTTCTTTCTCTTCTTTGTCTGGACACCTAAAACGTCAAAACCTCGTACGTCTGGTAATCCATTTTCTTACCTTGCGAGGCTTCGTGGGCTTCGCAACGCCTTCGTTCTCGCTATCCTCTGCACCAGGTTCGTCTTCTGGCGTGAAAAGCTACGTTCACCGTCATGATCCACCTATCAGTCCAGAGAGAGAGACGTACTGCAGTGAAAGCAGACTTGGAGGGTGGCAACGACTCTTCCTCACTGGATCCTTGCAGCGCAGTAGTAGTTTCAGAAGGTTTGCTACCGGCGAGGGCGAGAAGTTCCTCCTGTTCCCGTTGTTGGCGTTTGCTCAATCTTGGTGCCATCTTGACGGCTGCAATCAGATCACTTGTTTGGGTAGTGGCAATATACAACTACCCGACATGACCCGAGGTGGTGGCACAGGTTCGATCATCTTTGTAGTATTTAAGCAGGTACCTTCAACGAAGCAGCCTGCTTTTGACCACGACGCTGAATATGAGGCTTGGTGTTTCTTTCCGCGTTTTGGATGTGTTCGCCATCTCTTTATTCACGTATACCCTCATTCGGCTGGCCCGTACCGCGTATCGTCGCGCTCGAACGACGCGCCTCAACGGACCTCCTTCACAAAATCTTCTTTTGGGCTTCCCCGAATTCCTGACAAGCCCCGAGAACCTAGATATATACGAGACCTGGGCCGAAAAATATGGGCCGGTATACCAAGTCCCCTCGGTCTTGGGTACCACGCGTATCGTATTGTGTGATCCGAAAGCAATCGCTCACTTTTACGCCAAAGAAACCACGACATATATATTGACCCCACTTGGGAGATTTGTGACTAGTATGGTGGTAAGTCTCCTACCGCCGCTGATTATTCTGGTTCCTGACTATTTGTTAGGTTGGGAAAGACAGCTTGCTGACAACCCATGGAGATGTGCACAAACGGTCTGTGTAACTAACACCTAGCCTAGATGCCCGTTGATTCTCTTCATAGTCTGAGAAGGTCTCTGGCTCCTGCATTCAGTGTTGCGGCTATTCGGAAGCTATTGCCGATCTTCTATGATTCTGCTTACAAGGTAAGCTTCCCACTACATCATTATCAGCACTCTCAAACGAAGCTTATAATACACAGACAAAGGTTGCCTGGGATGACCTTCTTCAGGAAAGTCCCGATGGCACTGTCATTGAAGTTCAAGAATGGTATGTGTTTTGTTGAGTTCAAATTCATGATCATCTGACAACGCACATAAACCAAAGGATGAGCCACATTTCGTGAGTCCTTCATCGGTTGGATGGTAAAAGTTCCTAAGACCACCCTGCAGTCTCGACACGATTGGCATTGCAGGGTTCTCACACGACTTTGCCTCTCTTAGAGGCGAAAGATCCGTTGTCGCCACTGCATTCGAGGAGATGAATAACACCAAGCCATCTCCCGTTTTTAACTATCTTTTTCTGTTTGCACATTTGTTTCCCTGGATCTTGAATTTGCCAAATCCTCGAACAAAGTTGTCAAAAATATTGAATGATAGTATGGGTGCGATCTCTACTCAACTATTTGCGAGGACAAAGAAAGAGAAGGAGGAGAGTTTAATGGAACGACAACGGGACAAATCCATCATTGGCCTTTTGGGTAAGCACGTTTACACTATAACTGTGGCTCAAGTGACCGAGCACATCCGAAGTCAAGGCAGAGGGCACGGGCTCTGAGTCCGGGCTTCACATGACGCCGGAGGAGGTCGTCACGCAGGTAAATGACATAGATCATACTAAAGAAAGTCGATAGCTGACATCTGGTAGATGAAAGTGCTACTTTTTGCTGGTTATGACACGACATCGAGTAAGCATGGTCCATTTGCTCCTTCTATCCATTTTGACTTGCCTTTTTAGTCAGCCTAGCTGTGCGTTGGTGCCTTGGCTTATATTATTCCTTATGTTCGAATGCTTTCATTTGAAGTGGGTACTCGTCGAACTGTGCAGAGATCAAGATGCTCAGAATAATCTGCGCGAGGAGCTTTCCAAGATTGACGGCGATCCAACATGGGAGCAACTCTCAAATGGACTTCCATACCTGGATGCGGTGGTGCATGAGACGTTGCGCCTGCATGTTCTACTCGGAGAAACATCACGTATAGTACGTTCCTGCCCATTTTATCAGGTAAACATTCACAATGTGGGTAGTCCACAGAGGACGACGTCATCCCTTTAGGACGCCCTGTCCTCACCCCATTTTCACCAACACTACTCACCCATCTTTCGATTCCCTCTGGCACAGTCGTTACGGCGCCTGTTGCATCTATCAACCGTTCCAAAGCTCTGTGGGGACCGGATGCAAAACAGTTCAAACCATCGCGATGGATTCGCGAAGATGGCATTCCACAACAGGCAAAAGAAATTCAAGGGCAAAAGCACTTGTTGACGTTCGCCGACGGACCCAGAATGTGTCTTGGAAAAGGATTCGCTCTTGCTGAACTCAAGGTATGTCTGTGCTGACTTTGTCAATCTGTCAGATTGACTCGGAAATCAGGCTGTTCTGTTTGTCCTCGTACGGAACTTCAAGTTCGAGTTTCGAGATGGCCCTAAGACGGAGCTAAGTCTTGCCGGTGGGATTTTACCGCGTCCAAAGATTCAGGGAGAGGATGGATCTCGGGTCCCCTTATGGGTTAAGAAAGTGATGTAAGTGCATCAGATTTGTGTGGTTTTAGATTATACAGTACAACAAATGTACGTGCCCTATTCTGCACGCCCGGCCGCATCAGTGAACCGGTAGGGTGATCTGGACCGTTGCAGATGGTTTTATAATTTCCAGACCAATATGCTTGCTGAGAACCGTTTTTTTCCTCCATCCAATCAAAGTGGTTACAGAGTCGACAAGCATCACCTGTATTATGTCCCGCGTGGGAAAAGACTACCTGTTACAACTGTTAGTCGTACTATTCTCAATCCGCAAACCGTACAGTATGCATCAAGCACTTTGTATTCCTGAGATTCTTCTCAACATATTCAGTCATTTCCCGCCTTTTCCACCTGACTGGCGCAGTGGCAACGCAGATCTAGCTGGGCTAGCCAGAACATGCAAAGTGTTTCAAGAGCCTGCGCTGGACAGGTTGTGGCGGGAGTTAACTAGCATTACTCCATTGCTGCGATGTCTGCCTGAAGCATGTTGTTTAGCGTCATCATCATGTGACAACCCTCAATTTCCCTATGTGCGTATTTGTTCTTGGAGTGTAGCATGGGCCTACCATTGACTCTGATTTCCATCCCTTTTAGCAACGTTGCTACACATTCAGCAGGCCGCTAAAAGAAACAGAACGGAAAACTCTCCGGAGTTATACTCGCCGTGTCCGGCTCATACACGATCTCTCGATGGGCTTCTGGACGTGTATTCATGAGGATGCGGTGAGGGAGGTATTTTCTCTCGCGCCATTCGATGAACCACTCTTCCCGTGCCTACAATCATTAAGTTTGATTCGCGCATCTGCAGTCGCCTCACAGCACATGGCAGTCCCATCATTGACAACACTCTATCTTGACCTCCAGTTTCAACCGTTACCCGACAGGAATTTTTTCACGGCTTTTGAGAACCATTGTCCGGAGATGCAGAACCTTGGGGTTCACATACTATCTGACAATCAATCCTCCGACCTCGTGGATTCAGCCATCTCCCGTCTGGTTTGTCGCTGGAAAAATCTTCAAGAAGTGGTCTGCCGACGTATCAGCTTGGATATGGATACCATCTTGCATCTCTCCTCTGTGCCTAACCTGAAGCATCTGGAGTGTACAACGACGAAAATAGGCTTACTCCAGGATATCTCCCAACTTGGTTCGATGTCAGTCTTTTTGAATTTGACAGATCTCGCCATCAGGTCCAGACACCTAAACGGCCTCACATCCATCCTTCGTCATGCTCGACTTCCTGCAGTAGAGACGCTCTTCGTCGCCACTTCAAAGTACAACTCGGGGCGTATGCCAGCATTCTGCTCTGCCCTCCGGGAAGCGTGTACATCCAGTGTCCTTACCTCCTTTAAGCTCTGCGGTTTTGACCTACAGGATGAGGAATCGCACTGGGGCGATAGTGACGTGGACGAATTCCCACAGCTCACAATTGGGGATCTGCACCCTTGTACAGCCTTTGCTGAACTCCGTGAATTATCTGTCGATTTCAATTGCCGCATAAGCCTAACGGACGCTGACATACTCGAACTCGCCTCGCCTCGCATGGAAAAATTAGTCATGAATGACTTTCATGGTTGGCAACTTGACGTTGGTGGTGAGGGCATCACGCTCAGCGGTCTGGTGCGGCTCTTACGACAGTGTCCGTCACTCGGCCTATTGTGCCTCGCCGCTGATACGCAGACGTTCGCTGAGATTCCGGAGGGTTTGGATGTGTCGTTTCCTTCACGAAAACTTAAAATAAACTTTGTGGATTCATACATCGTTGCCGAGTCGGTTCCAGGCATGGTATCGGTGTTTGCAGTACTTGGAATGGATCATTCCATGCTGACGGCCTGGGATATAGGAGGTTGGTGGTTGGTTAGCGGGCAATGTTCGGCTCTATGGAAGAGAGTGCTGGATGGACTTAAGAACAGGTCTCAAGAGCAGTTTTTGTCATCTGAAATGTAAACATTACTGACTTCACGCCCAAATTTGTTCATGGATGGGGTTCAGACCAACGAGGGACAAGATGCTTGTCGAAACCCCGGGACGGGCCGGAAGCGACACATTTAGTTTCTGAAGAGTGAGCACATCCGTCAGAGATCCAAATGAAGGTCCGAGCTCGCTATTAGTATGACCGACTAGAACCGTTACAGGACAGGCCGGCACAAGCCATCACACACCCGCCACGATCTGGGAAACTGCGTCCTCGAACTGAGAGGTGGAGTCAGGGTTGTGCATGGCTGTTAGATCGTAGAGAATATAAGCAGAGCGACCTCCTCACCATGGCCCACCCCCGATAGTTTGGTCACCAGACTCTATGAGATCGCCGAGATGAGGCAAATCGTAGATAGACCAAAGATCCATGGAATTAAAATTTCCGGACGTCCTGGCACCGTGTCCGTGATGAACAGGGCACAACACAGGCATTTTGGTGACCTTCTCGAACAGAGATTCGTTCTCCTCCCACTTGTGCGAAAAGGTGGCGTAGCGGAAATATTCCACTACTCCTTGTCTAATCCGAGCACTGTCGATCTCAATGGTCATGAGTTCTGTGAAAGCGGGCGTCGATTCGAACGCGATATCTTGCTCAGATTTGTCAGAGACGGCCAGACACGGACCACGGTATTGATAAGTACTGGTGGGGAATCACGAATAGCCTCTTCAATAGTTGCCCGGATTATCTCCTTTGTCTGTTCTGGGCGAACATTGCGGCGGGGTCATTCTGCACGAAGCCACAAATGTTAATTAAAAATATTAGGGTAGAGTTTTTGTGCTGACCACATGTCTCTGGATCAGCCGACTGCGAGTCATCTTGATAGGCGGCGACCATCAAGATGGTAGCATGGCAGGTCCACGCCAAAAGAGTTAGCGAGCTCAATCACGTCGGCCGACGTACTACGAAGGGGCCCTGGTAACGGGACCGCAGAGTATTTAAAAGTCGTCGTATCGTCCTGTAACCCCCAGCTTTCTTTATTCTCGAATCCAGGCTTTGAACCTGTTCTATTCGTGTAAGGAAACTCTTCTACCCTTTCGTGAAGCGCTAGCGATTACCATCGTACCCGCTTCACATCTCCAGTAGCATTGCCTCGAATGCCACCAATGCGTCCTCACGATGCAAAATCATCAAAGGTCCACCTGGAGATCTGCCAGAAAGTGAGATACTTAATCAAATACATTCCAAAGCAACACGGAATATACCAGTAAAACTATCAGTGGCGGTCGATCTGAGCGATCGCCATATTTGGCTCGTGCACGTTCGAATGACCGTATCGCACGCTCGTAGTCACTATGCTCCATATTCGCGATGCCGAGGAGAAGGTTCATATCTGCTTACTGTTGGATTTTGGACAAGCGCGCGTGCAGCCACGGTCCTGCGAACTCTTTTTCGTACGATACTTTGTCTCCGATTTTCTCTCTGCCTTGACGAGATACATTCCTCGTTTCGTTTCTTTGTCTTTTGTCGAGTTGCAACCTTTACGATACGATACGCACCGTATACGTATATAGTACATGATCCTGGCCGCGTGTGCGTTTCTGACGAACTTAAATGAAGTGTTCATGAAATCTCGAATGGCTGTACTGCACACCGTCATCAGTCAATGGATTGTCTGTGATGCTAAACATCGTGGCTAGCCCTGAATCTATGCCATTGCACAAGTGTGATCATCCTACTAGTAGTAGAGTACTGTGGAGAGAGACAGCACAAATAGGCATCGAGGGTTCGATCGTTGCCACCATTCCGTGTGCCAACGAAGGCAGGGAAGGACGTATCCACCGAAAGAAGTATATGCAACTACTCGAAGAAAGCACGCTACGCCGTCGGATGCAGACGGATCGATTCATCAATCTGGATGCCCCGCAGAAGAAGGGGACGACGAAGACACAGGAGGAGGAGGAGGGCAGGAAGAAGGCGCTGGCGAATGCGACGAACACGACGTCCATGCATCCGGACGAACCGCGGGAAGAAACGTGTGGACCACGACCTGCTGGTGCATCCAAGACGCGAATGGAACGAGGCATACACAGGACTCGCAGCGAAAACAGCAGTGCGAACAACATTGAACAACCTGGCCACGTAGCTTCACAGATGTCCTGAATGCCCTCAGGAGAATTGAGCAAATCAATCTGGTGGGTCAGTAACCTAGTAAACTTTCGGTCTGACAGGCTAACGAACAGTTAGCCTCGCACAGGAGGAGAGCAGGTCTACTCACAGCACATGCAATTCCTCCTTGGACCATGGGTTCATCATCCACCGAGAACCATTGTTTTGTTTCTTCCATTCTTTGTACCTATCCTCTCGAGGAGAACACGCAATCAAGATAAACAGCGTCTTGCTAGCTAGTCTGGGACTTCCTTCTGTGCCGCCGTCGATAACCGACCAGACTCGAGACGTGGGAATGTCAAAATCACAGGGAGGAAGATCCTTGACGTTAACCTGCGCCTTTTCTTGGCGCCTGATCCCAGTTTCGTGGAACAGATAGGAGGATCCGGTCGATGTTGTAAACAAAGTAGTTTTCCCCTCTGTCATCCGTCGGAGCAGCGTATACACCGCAAAGTAAGACTTTCCTGGGTACACATGGGTCAGTAAACTATGCTCTGTGGCATGTAGCATCAAGTACCTATTCCGGGACTGCCAGTCAGGGCAGCACCGCCATAATTTGTTTCGTATTCAGAGAGCCTTGAGAGGCGATCGTATATTGCACGATATTCATCTCGATCGATTAGCCAACCACGCGAATCCGAGAGGAGATCAAAGTCGTCCCAGACGCCGACTTCGATCGCGCGCTCCTTTGATGCGACATTCTCCGCAGTAAGGGCCGCATGAAGGATGGCCTTCCCATTCGATGTCGGTCCCCACCACTTATTGTAGAATATTCCCCACGGATTCGCGGTTGCATCTCCTCTGGCACGGGAATAGAGAACCTCACTCCACCCGCTGAGGATGGTGGCTATAGGAGATGAGAAATAATTTGTTAGCAACTAGTACACACGACATATGTCTTCTTTGAATTTCTTGAGAGGGGGAAGATTCTCTGGTGAGGCAGAGGCTTTATTACCAGACATGACGGTAGGAGACAACCCTATTGCCCGTGATTTACATAAGGCGTTCACCCCGCCCCTTTTGATCTACGCCTGCCACACTGTTGGCGGTGAAGGGGGTAATGATATTATGTCAGAAATGCCACCTCCCCACTCACCCGCCACCCTCTCTCTTCGCGTTCTGGCGGGTCCACGCAAGCAAGAGCGCGCCAAACGCTGGTGGTCGCAGCCTTGCAATGAATTAGAGGACACGCAGCCGTTTCTCCATCGGTGATACGAGCCACGCCACCCCGGGCGTAGCGCGACTGGTGATCTGATATGGAGGACTGGTGGAAGGGGTACGGCCTGAGACACACCCTGGGTAGCAAGTAGGAGAACCCGGAAGGCGTGCGGGTGATGGTTCGACCTAAGGACTACGCTAGACAGCCGCCGGCGACTACTACGACGCTAGGACCCCCGACACTGCACACCCCGCACACACCCCGCCCAACCAAGCCCCACTGCTACACCGGGGATGCGTCCAGCACAGAAGGGTCGCTGATGTCATTCATAGACATCATCCGTGCTGTGTTCCAGAGCAGTCGATCCAGGGATGAAGGAGATATTGAGGTGGTTTGAGAGGTGAGTAGTGCGAGACAGGGACGTTTGGTCTGCCGCCCGCAACTGAGGGCACGGAAGTTCAATCATATAACTTTGTAGCCCGGGCCAAGTTGAAGAGAGATACAATCCAGCAACCATCTTTTCCATCTCCTCGTCGCCATCGATTTGCCGATTGGCGGCAATTGCTGGTGGAATGTGCGATGTTGGGGGCTGACAATTTGCGAGCACTAGTGAGGGTTCTTCCTATCATTCTGATCAATGTCAGGGCGAATTAATAGACGATAGTTTCATAGTGACATCTGCTCAACAACCGACATAGATACTGCTATGGAACGGCTCTACGGAATTTCTCCGTCATGGGACAGGTATCTCGCCGGCTGTGAAATGACCCCTGTCGTAGATTGGTTCGAATGCATCTTCGGGCCACAGATACGGAACATGACCGAGCAGGCATCGATCGCCCACAAGGGATTCAAAGATGTGTATCTGAAAATGTCTCGTTGGGTAGTATGCATGGAGAATCTCCTGTACATGAGCCGCCCGCTACCCCTGTAAACAGGGTTTCTGAAAAACTGGCCAGTCGTCTCACTAGGTCAACACTGATATGATCACGGAGGTAACACGTTTGCGACTCCCTTTGACCAACTCCCAACCTTGTCTGCTAATTCTTTCCGCTGCTCTGCTGCCCTCTTTTCTCTGGCTTCCATACAAAAAGCCTCCAGCTCGTCAGGTGGTATCATGACATATGGCAAAATCATGATGTCAAAAAAGGGGTCATCTCTAGCAGCGCGCCTGTCATGTGCGTGATTTTGTTTGTTGCTCTGGACAGCTCGCTCACGAATGATTGCCGGGCGATCCGCTTGTGCTGCACTTCTAATCCCAGGGTAAAAGGTAGCCTTCCACCTGTCGAGTACTTCCCCCAACGTCCGAGAGGCAAAATGCCGTAGTATAGCAGAGGAGTAAACGGCATCGAAGAGAATATCGGGAGGCCAGTCATCGTCGTGAGATGTCCGGATTCGAGATCCTGACTGGAGCGCAGCGATTCCAAGATACTCTGGGTTGTTATGAGCGAAGAGATGTGCGGTATACCTTTTCTCCGCTGGTGATGCAGCAGGGTCAATGTCCGTTGTGTTCATGGCAAAGTTAGGGGTCTACTCGTTTGTGTCATCAGATTGATGTGAACCACACGAATTCATCACGCACCACTAAGAACGCAACATGTGTGCGAAACACAACGTGAGCAATTTTGTTTAGAAGAATGCCGTTTCGAGCATCGTCAATTTCGTCCACAACGTCGTTGCCAGCGGGTTCTCGACTGCGACGCCGCGTATATGTCTGTATGTACTGCCACAGAATGAGCAAGAACGCAAGAAGAGTAGAAATGCGATCGTACATCGTTCCCTTTGCCATGAGGGATGAGGTGTGCAGCGTCACACATACGCTCGTGATACGCTGTCAAAACACATGCACCATCCCGCGTTATGACATCATCGAGTAAGTTATCCCTCCGAGTTGTGGCATCGCTGGAAGTTTTGTGCGTGTGGCCCATGTCAGGATCAATTGGGAACATCCGCTGTCGCTCGACATCACTGGTGTGATAAAACAGATGAACGGAATCGGATGGGAGGCCGAGATCATAATCCATGTGGTCGTGCGACAGGGCATCGGAACTGAACGAGAGGTGGCCCTGGGCACCCACGACGACGCCAGTGGAGTAGCGAATCCATTTATAGGGGCGAGGTGAGAATTGAAGTGTGCTGAGGGCGGCGACTGGGAAAGTGAGGCAGTGGACCCATTCCCAACCAGATGGGGATGGAAACATTGCGGACACTCTGATCTCCGGTGCGGTTGCAGCCATGACAATGTTAGTGAAACGTCGCAGAATTTCGAAATTACATCGTACGGTCAGGGGCTACAGGTCACGTGACTCCTACCAAGCACAGCGGCTGATGCGACTGGACGATGACCGGGACCATCAGGTCCTACCATCGTTCAACGTGAAGTTGATCATGAACATACTATACAGCTCCGCATGATATACCCAATTAGTAAATATTCGTTCGCTGACCGTGGAACGTCACTCTTGTCATCTCACCCATCACCGCGCCCGTTCGCTTTGGTACGGCTATCTCTTGTCGAGACGACTCTGCTACAAAGTATTATCACAGGAGCATACCATCATACATAAATAACTTTGTCACAGCCAACGTCCCAGCACACTATTCGAGGAATCGATCAATGTCACAAACCGTGTGCAATCATCACCCCGTGTACGGCTTTACGCGGAGAGGCACATTGCATCCCGCCTCGCCCACAACGCGCGGCCTCGGAAGGAATGCCCTCACAGTCTCGATCTCGGTCTCTGCGCCATCCCGCAGCTCGAACACAAAGTTCTTGACGAGCACGAATAATATAGCCTGTCGGGCCTCAGCACCATCTCAAACAAGCGGACATCCCGCACGCACCTTGAACTCGGCAACAGCAAAGTTCTTCCCGAGACACATCCGCGGGCCGTCAGAGAAGGTGAGCAGGTGACGATGGCCCTGCAACTCCTTCGCCTTGGCGGGGATGCCTTTCTGGTCGTCCTCCAGCCAGCGGCTCGGCCAAAAGACCTTGGCATCTTCGCCCCAGATGGTGGTGGCGAGGTTGATGGAGGCCATCGGGACAATGAGGGCAGTGCCCTTGGCGACTGTCAGGTTCTCGACGAGCTCCCCGGACGCCGTGCGGATGGGTTCGGACAGGGGAATCACATCGTCTTCCGCAGCCTAATCACGGCAGATGAGTCGACGGATCTGTCGAAATGGACGAAGAGCGTACCATGCGCGTCGTTTCACGGACGGGGGAGTGCATGCGGAGGACTTCGTGAACGACGGCGTCGAGATAGGGGAGCCCATTCATGAGTTGGTCATACGTCGGATCTGAACCGTGCTCGAGAAGCTCGCTTCGCAGTTTAGACTGGATGTCAGGGTGTTGTGAGAGCTCAATGAGGGCCCACTGACGCTCAAGATTAGCGTTGGCGCGGCCATAACATGATATAGATTACCGTCACACTAACTGATGCAGAGATATCTCAGTCAAGTATGTCCCTAAACGTAAAATCAATACTCACTGGATGTGGTTTCATATCCCGCAACCAGCAAGGTTTTCATCTATATCGAGGTCTGAGAAAATCCTCGCATAGGTTCAGAAGCGCATCTCACCTGTGCGAGCACCTCTTCGCTTGTCAGGTGAGACTGAGACTGGGCGCTCTCCCCTTTAACTTTTTCCGAGCGTATCAACGATTTGCGACTTGTTCCGCAAAAGAGAGACGTACTCAGCAATCCGATTACCGACTTTTCTCCCTCTGTAACCACACCCTCTTCCAGCTCGTTCTTAGTCCGAGCAAGTAGGTTGTTTGATATTTCCTTCATCGCACTGTGCAACTTCCATAGCATCCTCGTCCGTGCGGTGGGTACACGCAAAAGAATCGGGAACACCTGGGCCAACAGACCCAAGGCAATGTGGACCCCAGACACGTTTGGGGATGAGCTGAAAGAGTCAAAAACCGTGGTGAGCACGCTATATTTGCCCTCGACAGCACCAAAGTCGTGCGAAAAACCTGCAATGCCAATGACGTCGAGGCTATCGGAAAACATTAAACCAGAGAGGCGACAAGAGCAGACAAGGCCTACGAGATATAATTCGCCCTTGAAAACAAATAATTTAGTCAAGCGGGTTGTTGCGATTATTGTCCGAAACTCACCAAGTCTGCACGTCAATGACGGCACTGTCCCCACCACTTGACTCGATGAGATTGTTCCAAGCTCCCTTGGCCTTATAAGTAAAACATGAGATGAGCGCAAATGCAAAAGATTGCGGCAGCACCTTGTGTGCAGAGTCATAAAATAATGGTGTCAATTTACGGATCGCGGGGACAGTGAAGGCGGGAGTCAAAGACTTGCGTTGTCTAATGGATGGTCACAATCTTTGCGTCGAAACGCGAGTAGGCAAGACATGCCTCCGGTGACTCTCTCCATCAGCTGAAAACAAGCCCTTGCCAAACTGTTGGGACTCGGTCAAACTCAGAGACGACTAGCCTGTGGATCCTACTTGCCGAACTTTCTATGGCTTTCTTCGCCAGAGGCGTCCGAACGTACAGCCAACTTTCCTTTGCATAAAAGTGAGTGAGTGCCTTTGGATCGTACAGGACGATCCGGCGTTCGCCCAGAGTGGAAGATACTGCAAAGACAGAGCCATACTCGCGAGCCCATAACTCGTAGATCGACGCTGGGTCCTTGGAATGCATGAGCACCTGACCGACGCCATACACAAAGCTGGGGTTGGGAGGACCCCTGAGTTTGGTAGTGCGAACACGCCTGCGGGACATGCCGATCAGCTTGATAAATACCCACACTGCTGCGCCGGCAGCGACGACATCAAGGGCGGAGAGAGGGGGGACACGAGACAGAAGAGCGTGGATGGAGTCGGGCAACTTGGCGGAGAAGACTTGCATGGTAGGGATCAAGGACATGCTACAGGTGGCTCAAGAAACAGACGGGATTTAATACAGTCCAGCTGCGCATCCCTACTCGTTGGCCGGCGGAACGCGTGGGGCTGCAGTTGGATTCGGCAGCAACTACTTGTCTAGTAAGGCGATGCCAACGGTGACAATCCGGTTAGTACGTAAGTGCAAAGCCGCGCAAGCAATCGCATGCACAAAAGTAACTCGCCATACTTGACAGTTAGCATTCAATATGCAAGCTGGATGCGAGTCTTATTATCTGTATGAGCCAGTAGAGCTAGCGCCAACAGAGCGTAGATCTGTGACTCGAAACAAGTCTTACTAATTTGCCGGGGACGGGATAAAACGCCGGTCCCGGCAGCTGACTCAATCTGTGGTATAAAAGTAAACATTTGTCACCGTCTTCACGCAAGATGGCCCTCGTGCAATGTCGAGACACCGACGGATGGCATTGGACTTCAGACAAGAGACAGTTTGATGTGTCTCTGTGTGCCGAGGAAGGCGTCATCCTCACCGCCCTCCTCGGCCTTCTTATCCTCGTGGCATTCGTCCGCGTCACGTTTGTATCTTATCCGCCCAGCCGCGTCATCTCACGCTGCAGCCGTTGGCAGCTCTTTGCAAAGCTTGTGAGTTTCTTTCCTCGTGTTTGCCTCGTTTCTGACTCTATTTTCAGACTCTGCTCGGTCTCGCTTTCGTCGCCAGTCTGACAACCCTCGCCTTCGTCATTCCTGACCGCATCGCCACAGCAGTCAAGCTACCGTATTTCCTTGAACCTCTCGCGCTCTTCTTTGCCGTGTTCTTGACCCGATTAAACCATCTTCACACGAGATCCTCATCTACCATCCTCCTGCTCTTCTGGCCGTGTTATGCAATCGCCTTGTCTATCTGGACCCGCTCTTACGCCCAAACATTCCCCGTCATACCCGTTATTCCTCTAAAATGGGCAATTCTCTCACTCGGATTAATTTCCTTTGCCCTCGAGTGTTTCTCACCCGACGATGCCCCCGCTTCAAACGCGGAAAGTCCACAGATCACTGCCAATGTGTTCAGCATATGGTCATTCGGATGGCTGACGCCTCTCTTGCGCAAAGGTTCACAAACTATTATCACACAAGATGATCTCCCTGCACTCGTACCCCGCGACGAGTCTGCCCGTCTTGGGAATGACCTTCAACGTTCGCTTGAGAAACAGTACGCGATTCCACCTTCGTTGTTGTAGACTATGCTCTAATGCTTGCTCGTATAATAGTCACGGACTGTGGACTGCCCTCTTCATGGCTTACGGTGGTCCTATTGTTGTCGCTTTAGTTCTCAAGCTTATCCAGGACAGCTTGGCTTTCGTGCAACCCGTCTTACTCGAGGCTCTCCTGTCTTACATTTCCGAGTACCAGGAGAGTAAAGGCACAGATCTCGTGGCGGGTGTCTCTCCCCTTTACGGCTACACCATTGCTATCATCATGTTTGGTGCATCAATGGTCCAGACAGTCATCCTTCACCAGGTAATGCGACGTTCTCTCCGACTAGCTTGCTTGCTCTAACGGTCTCTCCTAGTATTTCCAAATGTGTTTCGAGACTGGCATGCGTGTCCGTGCTGGGCTCATTACTGCCATATACAAAAAAGCGCTCAACCTTTCCAGCGACGAACGCGGTCGCGCAACCGGCGATATTGTGAATTTAATGTCGGTCGATGCGACCAGACTACAGGACCTGTGTGCTTATGGACTCATCGCCATCTCCGGACCATATCAGGTATGCCGTCTTCCACTTCAATTCTGTGCTTGTCGCTGACAGGCGATTCAGATTACGCTTGCATTTATCTCCCTTTATAGGCTCTTGGGCTGGTCCGCCTTTGTCGGCGTGGCTATCATGATCTTTTCTATTCCCTTGAACACGTACATTGCAGGTATTCTGAAGGGGATGCATCAGAAACAGATGAAAAATCGGGATCAGCGCACCAGGTTGATGAGTGAACTACTTGCCAACATCAAGAGGTAAGTGCTGCATCAATTCTCCACCTGTACCATACGTTCATCCTCTTTCCTAGCATCAAACTGTACGCATGGGACTACGCATTCATTCGTCGCGTCTTGCAGGTCCGAAACGATCAAGAGCTCAAGATGCTTCGAAAAATTGGCATCGCTACCGCCATGAACATTACCCTGTGGAGTGGCATTCCGTGTATGCGCTCTCACTCACGTTTGTTCCATTCTGTTGACCGCGTGTACAGTGCTCGTCGCATTCAGTTCCTTTGCTACTGCCTCCGTGTTCTCCGTGAAGCCTCTTACTGCTGATGTCATTTTCCCTTCCATCTCTCTGTTCATGCTCCTCCAGTTCCCTCTTGGAATGGTACGCCAATTTCTGCTCTAATCCATGCCGTTTCTTATACCCTATCTTCATCTCCAGTTTAGTCAAGTGACAACTAACATCATTGAAGCCGTCGTTTCAATCAAACGTCTTTCCGAGTTTTTGCGGGCCGAGGAGCTCCAGGACGATGTCGTAAAACGGATCAAGAAACAATCTTTGAGCATCGGTGATGAGATCTTGTCAATCAGGGACGGATCCTTCCAGTGGAACAAGAATGGCATCTCTCCAACACTCGAGGATATCAACTTGAGTGTGTGCAAAGGTGAGCTGGTTGGGGTCCTTGGCCGAGTGGGTGCTGGAAAGGTAAGTTTGCGGTTCATATGTTGGAGACCGCTTATTAAAAGTTCGTAGAGTAGCCTTCTGTCTGCCATCATCGGTGACATGTGCAAGACGGAAGGAGAGATTGAGTTGTCTGGGAATGTTGCGTATGCTGCCCAGAATCCTTGGTATGTGCGCGACGCCATGTCATTACTGGTTTTACTCACATATCCAAGGGTGTTGTCCGCCACCATCCGCGACAACATCTTGTTCTCGCATGCCTACGATGAAATATTTTATAACCTCGTCATTGAAGGTACATGCTTTTGTTATTCAATCTGGCGTATCTTGACTCACGGTTACACCTAGCTTGCGCATTGAAAGCTGATCTGGCAGTCCTCCCACAAGGTGATATG